>QNQO01002417.1:0-105000 GCA_003290165.1 Berberis thunbergii
TATTACGAAGCATGATCTGCATGCCCAAGATAAAGGAACTCGGAGCTGCAATCTCTAAACAACTATCATCAGCATAACCTTCTATCCGAGAAAATGAATTCGATGAAGTCCCCTGGAAAATGAATTGGATGTAGGATTCTAGTAGCAGTGATGAAAGTAATGATGAGGATGACGAAGAGCTTTCACTTAGTACAGAACAGGATGGGGCTTCCAATTACTCACAAATGCAAAGGAGCAAAACCATCAAAGCTATGGAAAAGAAGATGAACTCCTACGTCTGGAGTTCTTTCTTTGCAATTCATGGTATATGCTCTATCTATTCCTTCTAGGTGCTTCGTCTACTTTTCTTTAATGGATTTGTGTGGTTCTATCTCAATTGAGAACTTTGTGACTCCATGCATCACTGTGTATCTCGCGTCTACTACTTTCTCACTTACATCCTCAATAATTATTCTTGCACATACCATGGTATTGTTGAAATTTAAAAAAATGTTTTCAATTCATTTTTCTATAGGTCCGTGGGCGTAAAAAAGAGAAAGGAGGAAGCTTTTGCTGAAGCTAAGCTAGCTTCTTGAAGAGTACGAGGATCAATGAGAACCTGGAGGATCAAATATCAGAAAAAGTCCCAAAGCAAGTTACATCAGGTGTCAGCAAGTTTTTGGAGCAGCTAAAAAGAATTCTGAAGGATCAAGTAAAAGGGTCAGCACAACCGATAACTTCTACCACAACAGTGACAGCGAAGAGGATTTCAAGATCTAGGAAAGTGTTGATAATGACAATGGTAAAAATGGTGCCTCACAGAAAGAGGTTCAATTTGATAGTGGTAGACTTTATGAAGAGAATGGCATTGGTGGGGGAACCTGTGTTTAAGGTATTAAGTGTTCTGATTTCTATTAAGTTTATTATCGCTTCCTTTTCTCCTAAATCTCTGGAAGGTGTTCTGATTATCAGAGCTTTGATGATATTATTAAAGGTCCTGGTCCCAAGACAACGTATGAAGTTTCTCTTGTTGCATCAAACTCCTGGAAAAAGGTAGATGTTGCCTCCTTTCTCTTGTAAATGAGAAAATCTCGTTTCTGAACATTTTGTAAATGACATATACAGGGAGGTAAAACTGCGGGGAATTGGTGATAAAACAAAGATCCGCTAGCAAAAGAGCGAGCTCCGCTCTCTCAGGAGCTCAAGGTATGCTGTGTTTTTGTTTTAAAACAAATGTAAGGTTTATTTATTTATTTTTTGGTTAAATTTTAAATCCTCATTGGAATTTCATGATTTTACATGAAGTGGTGGCTTTTCAGACTCCAATATGATGAGAACATCAAGTAAGAATGAAACAGATCAAATATACTTTTGTTGATGTTGTGATGATCTAGTATGTAAAACTGCAATAATCTATGTGCATCAGCAAATGTTTTCTTGGCCAAAACTGAGCAAGTTAGGTGATTCTATAAACATATTCATTCTCTAGATTGGATGTAGCATTGATATTATGTTCTTAGGAAAGCTGGTTGATTTCCTGGATATCCTTGTATCTCGACATATTGGACATTTTCGTTAGAAGTTTGCTATATAGATGTGTCTTATGGTCAGTCTTCCAATATACACAATTCTAGAGTTTACCTTTTCAATTTTACACTACAGTGACATTTTTGTTTAATGTGTTTTGATCAGAAGGAAGATTTTTGACCCACGAGGTCCATTTCTTCAAAAATGAAATAAGATTTTTGCAATATCATGTCTGTTTGCCGTTTCCATTGATCCCTTATTGTTTTACATCCCAATAGTTGACAAGAAGAAAAATTCCTTAAAAAATGACTATGTTTTGTTCTTCTTATTATTGCTTTTTTTTTTGTTATTGTTCCAAACATTTATTACATTTTTTTTCAGTTCACAACTAATTACTGAGACAAAAGCTAATGAGGAACATGGTATTTTGAAAATACAGGGAATCAATTGGAAAAAATTCTTGCTCGTGGTCATAGTCGAGTTCCTGTCTATTATGGAAATCCGAGGAACATAATTGGACTTCTGCTGATGAGTAATGGCTTATAAAAGTATTTACAGTTGATATGTATATCTCGGTAACAGAACTTAGCTCACTGTAAAACTATCAAGACCTTCATTTTTTTCCCTCCTTCCATCATAGGTCAAAAGTCTTCTTACAGTACGGGCAAAAACTGAGACCCCAGTTAGTTCTGTTTCCATCAGAAGAATACCACGGTATGCCCATTCAAGAGTTATTCTGCTTCTCATCTTTTAATCTCAAAGTGCATTGTCTCCTTTTTTTTGTCTTTTAACTTTTTCAAACCTGCTCTTGACATATATTGGGACGTATTCATCCCTTGATTATTACTAGGGTTCCAGCAGACATTCCTCTGTATGATATATTGAATGACTTTCTCCGATACCCTACTGCACACAGCCTGAAAAAATGTAAACAAGTCTGATTATGTAGCTCATTTAGTGTACTGCCTCCCGACCATAGGTAGAAGAATAAAGTGATAACTTACTTTTGCCCCTCCAAGAAGCATTGTAGTGACACAGAACATCATATGAACAATTGCCAACACAAATGAAAATTTGTAGCTGATGCAGTCCTTCTAGTGATAGCAATGGGACTTTCCCCCTTATAATGGATGTAGGAATACAAAATAGAGGACACGGTAAGTACTTGTAGTGGTATGGGATAATAGGAACAGAACGTCTGAAGTTTTTTATCCTGCATATCTCATGACTGGAACAATCTGCTAATCTGTTGTTGCATGTTATTAACTTATATGATATATGTTCTCACTTCTATTTTTCTCCTTTGAGAATTCAAATGATTAAGCACATGTTGCACTATAGCTGATTTACGCTGTCGACTCCTAGTAGTTCTCAAAGCTTTTTCCAATTTAATGTTATTAGGTCCCTCAAGTCTTATTCATATATATGTTATTTTTGCAGGACTGGCTCTGGCTCAATGGATGTGCCTGGTTGGAATCTGATGATGGGTTTGCCTATAAAAAGAGTGTCTGCACTTAAGGTTGGCCAAGAAGTTAGTGTCCACGTGTTGCGTGTCACTAAGGGTCTGATTACCTTGACAATGAAAAGAGAACAAGAAGCAGAAGGATCAAACGCCAACCTTGTCCAGGGCGTGGTGCATGCAGCAACCAACCCTTTTGCACGGGCATTCCGAAAACAATGATATAGCTACAGTTTTATACTAGACAGAGGTCCAGGGCTATCAGGAGGAGGCTGTTGAGGGCAAGATTACGCTTTTGGGGAAGTGTTGTGTAGTCGTTTTTTGTCCTCGTGAAAGTAACATCCAGTTAAAACCAAGTGGTTTCATCTGTTGTATTGCCATTTTAAGCTAGCCATGGCAACTACGTTTTGAGAAATAAGTTTCTTTTCTTCATGACTAATTTACTTTCTCCATAAAGGCCAAGTGTTTGCTGTCATTTTGTGGATGCTTGATTGTGCAGATCCCATGAATATTCAATTCCTATTATAAAACATGCTCGCTAATAGGGTCACAAACGTTGCTCATAGTCATCCCTGAAGTTTTCACACAAAGACTCGCCGAAGGATCTGTCTGATTTAGCTTAGTGGTAAATTCCTTTATTCACCTCTACAACATATATCACATTAGATAATATCCATTACTAATTGGCTCTCGCATATGTAACATTTCTATGCAGTGATTATGAAAAGCAATGAAAGATAACTTCATATAATCCAGGAAAAATGTGTATGTAAATAATAAGTCATTTGATAGCAAAAAAAAAATAAATGCTATGTATACTTACCATAGCGTTTTTGAAACGCTATAAAAGCCAACTTACTATAGCGTTTTTATAATAGACCCTGGGTCTATTATAGCTTGGGCAGACATAGCGTTTTCTAAAACGCTATGGTATCCTACCATAACGTTTTTTAAACGCTATTAATGGCCAGTTGTGCACGTGTTTTGTTTTTTCTGAAATTCCCTTCTACAGAGAGATATACAGAAAACATACGTTATCAACTGGAATATCAAGACTCGTCCCTTTCTTGAATTGCTATCATGGATCAAGGTACACTTTTGTTTTATTCTTGATTACTCTTCTCATTGATTCAATATGGAGCATACAATTGTGTCTGTAAATAGATAATCTAATAAGTGGTATCAGAGCCTACTCCATGATTGATTCTCTGAGAGATTATGAAATTTAGGATGAACTTTTGGCATAAAATCAAGGTTTTTTTAAAAAAAAAATTCTCACAAACTTTTTAAATATCTGTTAGTCTCTCTACCGAGCTGCTCTTCTTCATCTTCTTTCCTCTCTTAGGGTTCTTGATTTGAACCTTCTTAGGTCAAGTTTACCTTTCTCGATTGGAATCTGAACGTAAAGAATATTAAAGAATAGATATGATTGTTAATTTATTGGTTCAATTTTGGTTTGCGGTTGCTACATTGTTCTTCTGAGGATTTTGAGGATTCAAAGTTCATATCTATGTTATACGGATCTGTATATCTTGATTGAAAATTTGGTTATTGTGTGGCTTAATCACGACTTAATTGATGTTATCAAGAATTCGTTCTAGGGTCCGATTATTAGGGTTTTGTATGGATCAGACATCTATATTACTTAATCTGTTTTGGATCTTTGTTATGTGATTTTGTGTATAAGATTTGATTTATAGTTAAGAAGATATTTGATCGACGGATTTAAATGATGATAAACTAATATCAATCGGTTCACTTCGCAAATGTACACTTGTGTTATTGGATTTAAGTGACTACTATTGAGTTTGGTTGTTCTGCTTTTGTAAGCCTCTGTCTTTCATTGAAAATATTACATATTTTGTGTCGATGTACGTGGTTTAAGAGTTATCCTGTAATTGAACATCGCCAATGTGGTTTGATGGTTGATAATTATAGATCTTTGGTAACTTGCTTAGATGTTTGTGATTAATTGCACACTAGATTATGCAGTCAAGGATTGAAATTTTCTATTGTTTTCATTATATAAGAGAAAACAGTCATAAAAGCCACAAATAAATGTTGGACCTTCATTCGGGCCATGTGTATAACAAGTATAAATTGTCCAGGGTTTAGCTTGTTGGACCCTTCAATTTTATTGAAATTTTCCATTGGGTTACAATTTTATTGAAAAGCATTTGGGCTGTTGGATCTGGGTCTGATGAGTTGCTGGGACAGTGTCAGATCCTGCTTGGTCAGATGGGCTCACCTTGGTCTAGTTCAGAGAACCGGTCCATCCTGTTTTAGCTATTTGCACTCAACATAATCTTTCTGAGCTACCCTGACAATAAGAAAAAATTCAGAAAATTAAATAATGGACTTTAAATCAAGTAAATGAGGTACATTACTTAGGTCCGTTATTTATTTATTATTTTTCTCAAGGCAATTTATTTGAAAATTTTAAATTTAAATATTTTTTGGGATACATCTAATGACTTATTTAGTTTGTCTAACATTTGATTGAACTAATTGAAATAAGATGTCGCCAAAGTGACATCTTTTATATAGATTAATTTATTGAGAATGTTAAGATGTTTGTGTTTGTGAGTTCATGCGGATATTAGCCGGCCCAAATGAAGGATAATATTTGGCCGAATTGCATACACACCTGTAGTGATAAATATGTGACAATTGTAAGGTTTTCATGTGAATAATAAACTGATCCAAAGATAGACTTATTGTTTGACAGGAGTTATTGTCAATATTTGATCACCACACCAAGAGTACCACTTACAAATTAATATTATTGTCCAAAGACTTTATATTAATGTTGTGCTAGGTATCTTGAGATGCATTCCATAATTATTTGAATTTAAAGATTGTTTATTAAGATTATGATGTGAACATGTATGCTCATTAGGTTTATTCTCTATACAATTATTATGTCCGCTACTTCAATATCTGCCCATGCAAATAGTATTCTCGTGCTTAATGGGACAAATTTCAAGGATTGGAAAGAGAACGTCTTAATTGTTCTTGGTTGCATGGATCTAGACCTTGCATTAAGGATAGAGCAACACGCTACTCTTACGGCTGAAAGTTTTTCTGAATAAAGGATGAACTTTGAGAAGTGGGAACGCTCTAATCGCATGAGTCTAATGATCATTAAGCGCGACATTTCGGAAGCCTTTAGAGACGCAATATTTGAAGGGTAACTAAGGCCAGTGATTTCTTTGCTGAAATTGAAAAATGTTTTGCAAAAAACGATAAGGCTGAAACAAGCACGCTTTTAGCTAGCTTGATTTCAATGAAGTACAAAGGTAAGGGAAACATAAGGGAGTACATCATGGAAGTGTCTCACATTACTTTCAAACTTAAGGCACTAAAGCTCGAGTTGTCTGACGACTTGCTCGTGCATTTAGTATTAATATATCTTCCTGCACATTTCAATCAGTTTAAGGACAGTTACAACTGTCAAAAGGAGAAACAGACTCTTAACGAGCTCATTTCATATTGTGTGCAAGAAGAGGAAAGGTTGAAGCAAGAGAGATTTGAAAGTACTCATCTGGCAAGTACCTCTAAGGATAAGGGCAAGAAAAAAAAAGAAAAATGAAGCTGCTAAGGGTCCAGAGCAAAAGAAACCTTAGGAAAATCAATGATGTTTCTTTTGTGGAAAGCTAGGACATGTAAAGAAATAATGTAGTCAGTATCATGCTTGGCGTGCCAAGAAAGGTACATTCTTTTGGTATGTTCTGAGGTTAATTTAGCTTCAGTATCTAAAAGCACTTGGTGGTTAGATTCTAGTACTACTACTCACAAAAGTGTTTCTATGCAGGGTTGTTTGAGTTAGCGAAAGCCAAATGATATTGAAATATACATCTTTGTGGGAGATGGAAAGTTGGTGGATGTTGAAGCAACAGGGCATTTTAGGTTATTGCTGAGAACTGGTTTTTATTTGGATTTGAAAGACACTTTCGTTGTACCGTCCTTTAGACGGAATTTGGTGTCTGTTTCTTTATTGGACAAATCTGGTTATAATTGTTCATTTGGAAACAATCAGTTTAGTTTTTCATTGAATTCAAATATTGTTGGTATTGGTTCATTAAATATGTTTGATAACCTATATTTGTTTGATATTATTTCATCATATAATGAAACATTGCATGTGGATTCACGGGGTACTAAACGCAAGCTAAACATAGAAAATTCATCAAAATTATGGCACAAGCGTTTAGGTCATATATCCAAATCTAGAATTGAACGACTTGTGTCAGAAGGCATTTTGGATTCACTTGACTTTTCAGACTTAGATGTCTGTGTTGAGTGCATTAAGGTAAAACAAACCAAACAAAAGAGATTATGTGCTAATAGATCTTCAGACGTCTTAGAATTAATACATACAAATATCTGTGGACCATTCCCTATGACTTCTTGGAATGATCAACGATACTTTATATCATTCATAGACGACTATTCACGTTATGGGTATCTTTATCTCATTCATGAGAAATCAGAGTCATTGGATGTATTCAAGTCTTTCAAAACTGAAGTTGAAAACCAACTCAGTAAGAAAATTAAGTGTGTAAGATCTGATCGTGGTGGAGAGTACTACGGCAGATAGACGGTTCAGGAGAACAACGTCCAGGGCCATTTGCTAAATTCCTAAAGGAATGTCGAATCGTCCTATAGTATACACCATGCCATGTTCACCTAACATGAATGATGTCGCTGAAAGACGAAACAGAGCTCTTAAGGATATGGTGAGGAGTATAATTAGTCATTCTACCTTACCAAAATCACTCTGGGGAGAAGCAATAACGACATCAGCTTATATCCTAAATAGAAGTACCAACTAAAGCAGCTGCCAAGACTCCTTATGAACTTTGGACAGACCGAAAGCCTAGTTTAAAGCACTTTCACATTTGGGGATGTCCATCTAAGGCTAGGCCTTATAGGCCAAATGAAAATAAATTGGACTCCAAGACAGTAAGCAGCTACTTTATTGGTCATTCAGAGCAATCTAGGGGCTACAAATTTTATGATCCCACAATTAAGTCTATTTTTGAAACGAGAACTACGACATTTTTTTAGGATGTTGAGTTTGGGGGGAGAAATAAGGTAAGAGACATTGTCTTTGAGGAGGAATCAGTTTTGACTCCTACTAGTGTGTTTTTACAATGTACATGTTTTTGTACCTGTCATTGATCAAGAAGCATATCTGGAACCTCAACAAAACAATGTTGAATAACTCCCTGTTCAAATTGAAGTAAATGTATTAGAGGAACAAACTCAACAACCTCAAGGAAAAATGTCATTAAGGAGATCCACGAGAAAAAGTAGTCCCACATCAAGTAAGGTGGAGTCGTCACTGAAGTTTATAAGGAAGTGGTCCACTCCTTAATAGCAACGAAACCTTTTAAGATAAAAACGCCACACCCGTGGCCTAGATGGTAGGCCCAAGTTATTGTGTTTAAGTTGGGGACAATATCGTTGTTATGTATAGTGGACCTAGGTGCGCGCACGCGCTTAGAGCGCGCCAACAATTGGTATCAGAGCCAATGGTTCGGCGAGGAGTTGGAAAGTGGTGCAAGGCGACACGTTGTTCTGGAGATCAAGTGTGAGGTAGCGAGCCGAGTAGAGCGTCGCATGTGCGTGGTCTGCCAGATGATCCTTGCCAAGAAAATGTATCCTACAAGTCCGGTCGAGGTGGAGTTAGTGCATTGGTTGCAATTAAGGTGGAGCCAACAATGCTAGGATAGCAACCTGTACACCGAGTGTTACCCACAGGATCGTGATCGCACATGAGACTCGAGGAGGAGGTGTACTTCGAAATGTTGCAGATCAGTTGATGGATTGTAGGATGTGTGACGATTTGCGCCAAATGTGGAGATTGTTGGGATGAAGTTGGCTTGAATAGTCCCACATCAAGTAAGGTAGAATCGTCACTGAGGTTTATAAGGAAGTGGTCCACTCCCTAATAGCAATGAGGCTTTTTAAGATAAAACCGCCACACCCGTGGCCCGGATGGTAGGCCCAAATTGCGGTATTTAAGTTGGGGACAATATCGTTGCTATGTATAGTGGACCTAGGTGCGCGCACACGCTCAACGCGTGCCAACATATCATGTATTCATGCAAGAGGTTGCACAAAAATGATGTCCTTCAAGATGGTTAGTGGTGGTGACACCATGATTGGTGAAGAAGATGGGCAAGATTGTAAACTCAAGTGTTGAGATGGAAATCTTGAAAGCACTGAATAAGCGAATAGAAAGTACAAGGGGACAATTTAGTGGAAAGGAAAAACTCTAGTGGATTAGGTGAAGGGACGGTGACACATCATAGTCTAGCCCATATATTGGATGGGAAATCTCGAGCGGAGGGTATGCAATATTATAACAGAGTAGGTCAACTAGGGATAGATAGATGTACACGTCAAGGGGGGAGCTTAGATCACATGCTCAAATTCCAGTGTTCTAAAAATCGCCCTAGGCGCTAGAAGGTAAAAAATCGCCCAGATTAATGGCTGGGGGGGTCTGGGTGGTCTAGGCAATCTGGGCGATATTTTTTTTAATAAGGCTGATTGTGTTCTTATTTTATTTTTCTTTCCTCTTTTTCAGAAATAAACAATTAAAAATTTTTTTATTCAGTTTCAGTATATGTCTTAATGTAGCAAATGATGATTACTTAATGAAATTCTCAAAGGATCTGCCGGTACCAATTTTAGTAATGTAGATTTTATCAAACATGACTAAGGTTATTCATGCAATTTGGAGAAAAATAAAAAAGTAGGTTTGGATATTCGTCAATAAATTCAACTTTGTATAAAATACCCATCATGATCAACTTCAGTCATTTGAGTTTTAATACATTTTGTTCATGATTGTTAATTTTTCATGTTTTTAACATTTGCATATGTATCTTGGCATTAAATTGGATGTAATTGATAAGTTATATGTTTAACCTTTGTAAATTATTAAAGTTATAATACAAAACCTAAGATCGCCTAGGTGCCGCCTAGGCCCCTGGGCACCAGGCACGTGCTCGCCGCCCGCCCACTGCCTAGCAATTTTTAGAACACTACCAAATTCTAGAGAGCTAGGCTAGGCGTGCCAGGCCTGCTCCAGGCCCGACTCTCTACCCTCCATCATCCTGGAGATGATCATAATCCCCCATCTCTAGGATGATGAAGGATAGAAAGCGGACCTAGTGCGCCTGGCCTGGCTCCCTAGACTTATTCGATCACATGATGTAAAGTGAGGTTATAGCTTTTCGAAGATGTCATGCCCGCTTTCAAGACCGAATAAGAATGCGAGTTTGAAGATTTAGTGATAATCACAAGATGTTTAAATCGAGGGTCGAGGAAGTAGACGATTCGAGAGATAGCTCATATCAGGTTGAAGACTCAAGCTTCGAGTCAAAGCTTTCCTTGAAGTACTAGTGTATGGGGTATGAGGCGTCAAGGTCCGCATATAGAGATTTGGTAAAACGAGGTGCTGCCGTGGCAGAGCTTTTTTTTTATGGGTAGAGATTTTAAAGTAGTAACCTCCAAATTGATTAGTGTATGGCTCTGCGACGCTTTAAGGCTAAGACGAGGTGCTTTAAAGTAGAAATAGAGCCTCTACGGCCTTGGTGGAGCACTCGACAACAAAGCAATCGTAAATTCTTATGTCCATGGCAAGGCACAATGGAGTCTAGGGAGTACTTTAGTAAAGATGTAGATAAAATTGGGCTTATAGACCAAAGATGAAAGTTGCTAAAGTTACTACAGGTTATGAGGATAAGAACTATGATTTTTTTTTTTTATTATTATCAAATACTAGACCAAAGGAGTTTGTTGGATTGACGATGGTAGATGAAAAAGAGTTCAAAACTACCTGATTGACATGCTCAAAGTTTTTTTGAATCTCTAGTGATAAAAGTATTGATGATATGGCTTGAGGGAGTTTCGGGAAGATGAATCTAGGAAATCTAAGAGAAAATGAGCCAAAATTCTAGAGAGCTAGACCCCTAGCGCCAGGGGTGCTTCCTGCACGTGTGATTGTGTTCAAATGGGGGTATTGGGCATCTCTAGGATGATGGAGGGTATTGGGCCTGCACTGGCGCGAGCCTAGCCTGGCTCTTTAGACTTTCTCGAGAATGAGAGAGATAGCACCTGACATAGAGATAAGAGGGTGAAAATAGAGGGAGAGTCATCATTCACTAAATCTAGGATCGAGCATTGGTAGAGGCTAAAGAGATGTCCAATCTCAGATTGGAAAGGTAACGAACTCAGATTAAAAAAAAACACAAAACTTGTGGCTAAGTTGGAAGGTTTATTGGGGAGAAGATGGAGATTGGCTTGAATAAATCAATGAAGGGAAAGACAAAATTAGGGCTAGTTGGGTGCGAAAGTAGGGAAGAATGGTTCGATAATAAATTTGATTCACTTCCAAAGGTTTTGAAAGAAAAATGTTAGAAAGAAAGAAGTAACTGGTATCCAGAATTTAAGTATAAAGGAATGGGGGGAGGGGGGATGGGGAGATTATAATTGATTCGTCCAAATTCTTCCTTGCTGATTTCGAACCTGCAAAACTAACAACGGTCAGCCAGGGACCACCATTGTAGTGGTCGAAGGCACTCTGATGTTGAAATCGGGCCACGGTGCAAGGAAGAATGTAGACTACATAAAATTAGCAATGTGTATGCGTGCCTTTATCCTTCATTTTCCTCGCCTTATATAGCAAGTCTCTCACTCCTCAACTGTCCTTACTTTTGAGGGTGTGATGAAGGGAGGAAATCTCACCTAGAATCAATACCAGTGCATGACTGAGTCTATTCGGCACTTAGCTCTGTTTAGGACCCAATGCTTTATTGGTTTGATAGTTGATTTGGGCAAACGAATCTCGAGCTTGTTGTCCTGAGCCAAGCTCCAACGTCCGTGTCACATGCTCTGGCGTGATTCTAGCTTGGACGCTGACTTACAAGCCGAACAGTGTTTTAAGAATGGGCTCGCTTGGGCGTGTCAAAGCCTTCACATGCTGGGGTTGACCTATGCCACGTATACGGTTGTGATCGGGTGATTGTTTGATGTATCATCAATAATAATATACATAAATAAGTAAATGAGAGGTTCAAATTCCATTGCATATCATAGATATATAATGAAAACCCAAACAAAAGCAAATATATAAAATAAAATAAAATAAAATTGCAACTCCCCTAAGTAGAGGAGAGGCCAACCAAAACACCAAATTCGATCATACAATATAGTGATTTCCCAATTCCCCCTCCCTAATAAGCCTTTGTCCTCTCTAATGTAACCTAAACACCTCTGTCCTTTTAGGTTACTATTTAGCAAATTTCATACTCACAAAAACCAACCACCCGAAATCAATTTATACCGAACGCGACAACCTCGGGATTGTTTATGCAAGGTGCTTCTCTTGTGAATTTATATATAATCCAATCAGGGTCTGGTGGAGTAAGGTATTTGATGCTCAAATTAAAGGGTAAAGCTAGCTAGCACATATGAAACACTAAACCCAATTTGAACATTCGCTAGGATTATAAATTCAGACAAGTTATTATATCAAATCCCTAGTTTTATTGCTTGCCCAAGCAATTGATATTTTTTATGGGTAGGAAAGTTTGGTCAAAAGGTAGAATTTGACGAAAAGCACGTGTGTTTGCTAATAGCCATCCATTGTTGAATCAGTGGGAAACTAAAAGAGAATGTCAAAAATGTGATGGCTCAGTGGTTAAACATCGACTAATGGTATCACTAAGTAAATGATGAGACAGAAGGTTTTCATAATGTAGTGGTCAATGATGAGATATAGTCTACAACGCCACCACCACCTCCTAACTTGAGACGAATTTTCCATTTTTTGTCTTTCTTTCCGCTTCGACCCACACAAGTCTCCGCCATCTTTATTAACTCTTATTCTCACCATATCGTTTTAGGGTTTAGCTTAACGCAGCTCCTCTTCTTCTTTTTTGGAGTAGTGTCGTCTATCAGATGGCGATTGGTAACTTAACATACTTATCATCGTCGCATCCGATCACATCGCCTACAGTAGAAACCACGAAGCACTCATGCTGGTGCTGCCGCAAGATTAACACCAGAATTGAGTTTGGAGGGAGGAGGTGGAAAGGGCTTGGTAACAACAAGAATGAGGGTGGTTTATATTTATCAACTAGAGCAAGAAGCGCCAAAACTCCTTATTCTTGGGTTCAGCGAAGAAAAGAAGTCTTCAAAAAAGAAAATTCTCTTTTTCGGAAACATGGTGATCCCAATGACCGTGGTGGTGGTGGTGGTGATGACAATGGTAATGGTAATGGTGACAATGACGATGCTGATGACAATGCAAGAGAGGAGGAGTTTGCTATTCCAGTAATCAAGTTCGAGGAAGTCATCAAGGAAATTGAAACTCGGGGCGCTTCTCTCAGTGTTATTTTTACTTCAGACTTGTTAGAGGTTGTACGAAAGGAAGGAATTCGTAGAAATATCCTTTCGCGGTACTTAGATTTGCAGGAAAAAGGTTGGCTTTTAGCCTTTTTGATGAGGCATAGTTCTTTCATACGCGACCGCATGCTGGCTGATCCAGATTTCCTTGTAAAGCTTACAAAAAAGGTATGTGGCTCAAAATACTATACTTCTTCTCAAAATACCATACCATTGGCTCTTCTTCAAAACACATCTGTGTTAATAGAAACTTGTGTGTTTTGGAGCTCATGCCCTTGATGATTTTTAGGCGTTCCTCTTTTTTCTTTTTCTTTTTCTTTTTTGGACCTTTAGACAAAAAAAAAGACATGGAGAATTTGGGTGGGGGGCGAGTTGTACGTCATGGAGAGGAGTATTATGTTTCATACACGAATAATGGGGGTTTCTCCAACAGTTGAACATCACTTATCACTCCCCCTTTCCAATGCATTGAATTCCATGCATACAAATTTACCCTAATTAAGTTCACAGGTAGTGTAATTTTTACAAATTTTATCATCTTGCAGTTGGCTATTTATTCTTGTGGCACTACACTTGGTGAACTTTTTTCGAGGGGGAAGGATTTTTGGGCTGAATTTGAGCTTTATGCCGCAGATCTTTTTGTTGGGCTGCTTATTAAGAGTGTTGCATTCAGTTTGTATGCACCTATTATTTCCATTGGACAAGAAAAAATCCTTGGAGACATGTTACAGCCCATTTTGACTCTCACTAGCCAATTCTGGCGATCAAAATATATATTCATGGACCCCATTTACATAATTCAAATGCGTTGATATATGGAGCAATTGGGATTGTTTGTGGTCTCATTGGTCAAGGCATTGCAAATGAGATCATAAAAGCCAAAAGGTATGTTTTTCTCTTTACAATCTTACTACCATTCGGCTTTGTTATTATTATATTATTATTGTCAATATTTACGTTAATTCTAAATGGCAAGGCTTTTGCGCATCTCAAGTGGGATGGAGGGTTGCATCCCCTCCCTCGCCCGTTTCCTCCCTGTCAAGAAGGGCTCCAATATTTATGATGGTTTTGGTACTATTTATCAGGTTCATAAATTTGCTTTTGTGGTTAGACGATTCTACCACATTAACTTTGACTTTTAATATATATATATATATATATATATATATAATATAAAATGAAAATTATTAAAAACAATACTTGAGTGGTTATTTAAAATAAATGATAATTAAATTTTAGGTTTTTTGGACAATGCAATATAGAAATTATGGAAATATCCACTTTGTTTAAAAATATAAAAACTCAATCAACTTTTTCTTGGTTTTTTAATAAGCAAAAGCGCATGTCATTATAATAAACTTTTCTAAATATTGTCGAGGAAACGTACAAGGGATGGGTGTCTCGAGATGCGCACTATTGTTCATCTTGAAGGGGATGGGTCCTCGCTCCTCTCCCTCACGCGTTTCCGCGACAGTAAGAAAAGCTCCATTAAAATTAAATAGTGGCTATGAAATTACCAAACTTCCATTCAACCAAAGGCAACTTTTTTTTGTCAATGGCACAACGGTCATTTTCTGAATAACACCAACATCCAGTTACTACTCATTGACCTTCTTTAGTTATAGTAGTAGAGTAGTAGATGTAAGGCATTTTAA
The DNA here is from genome assembly GCA_003290165.1 of Berberis thunbergii. Classification (NCBI taxonomy): domain Eukaryota; kingdom Viridiplantae; phylum Streptophyta; class Magnoliopsida; order Ranunculales; family Berberidaceae; genus Berberis; species Berberis thunbergii. The sequence goes on from QNQO01002417.1 coordinate 15,043, forward strand.
TGTTAGGGTTATTTGTATTTCTCTTCTATAATATATGTCTCGTCTCCAATTATTATTCGTATTGCATTTTTTCTTTAAGACTAGTAGTCAACATGCCTTGACCGTCTGTTTTCAAAACAGATTACCAAAATACTCCTGAATTTTTCGTATCTCTAACATCTCATCTCAAGAAAAATCCTAAAACCCTATTGAAATTTTGATCGTATCTCGAGAAAAATCTAACGATTTTGAAAAAATCTTGCATCTTAAACAATTCATCTCGAAAAAATCTAATGGTACAAATTTAATCGTACACACATCTCTAGATAAATCTATCAGTCCAAATTTAATTTTGTTCGCATCTCGAGGAAATCAAACGACCCAATATGCATCTCAATGAAACCCTAACGATCCAGTGCGCATCTTCAGAAAAAATAGACAATTCGTCACACATCTCGAGGAATTTGGCGTTTCATATTTATTCGTCAGGGTTCGTCGAGATGTGCCGAATCGTCAGGTTTTATTGAGATGCATGCTGGATCAAGTTTTTCTTGAGATGCATGCTGGATCGAGTTTTTCTTGAGATGCAAGGACAATTAAATTTGGACCGTTAGATTTTACCTAGAGATGTGTGTACGATTAAATTTGGACCGTTATATTTTTCTCGAGATAATTTGTTTAAGATGCAATATTTTTTTAAATCAACTGTTGGCTTTTCCTTGGGATACAATTAAGATTTCAGTAGGGCCTTAAGATTTTCTTCGAGATGAGATGATCGAGATACAAAATATTCAATCTCAACCTTTGATTTCTCAGGGGTATTTTGGTAATATACTTTGAAAATAGACAGTCCAAGCACGTTGAGTGCTAGTCTTAGGGGAAAGTGCAATATGAATAATAATTGGGGGCAAAGCTGAATAAGGAGTGTATTATATATGAGGGAAAACGAAAATAACCCTTAATGTTATTATAATATCCAGTGATTGACCAACTTAGTTTATCTTACTTTAATTGAAAAAAAAAAGAAAAAAAAATCAGTTTATCTTAGATGATCTCCAAGGGATTCCCTAAATTAGTCAAAAAGCTATTTTAAGGTCTCATATGGCCATAAGAGATTTCCCATCCAAGCCCCCATTTTAACTTTCAATTTCTCCTATATTTCTGGGCATCCCATCTTCAAATCCTAATAAATATTAAAAAAAAATCACTTTTCTTTTTTCTCCTTCTTCCAATCATCAAAATTTAAATAATTTTTTTTAAAACTAGGGAAATATATATTGAAATAATGATAAAAATGTTAAAATAGATCATGTTTGTGGAGTGATGAAGAAATATGAGGACCCCTAAAATTAACTTTTGGTTAAAATGATGGATGATCTTAGCTTTTACCCTTGGAGATGCTCTTACAAATTATAAAAAAAATTGAGCGGAGAAATAATGATTTTCACAAATCCGTCAAATTTTTATCATCCTGCAAGTGCCCTTGCCTTTTAACAAAAACCCAAAGGTATCCTCCATGTCCCTCTCATCTTCATCTCAGTACTCTTACTCTCAAACTGCTCGCCCTCCTCACTAAACCCAAAATCCATAACCATGGCTTCTTGAACCCTCCTTTCCTTATCCACAGTCTTCCTCTTCCCCACCTTCTCCTCTTCCGCACTTTCTCCGCTTCCACCAGAAGAACCTGAGCCTACCATTCCTCAGTTTCTCTCTCTCCCTGGTGCTCGTTATTCTCCCAACCACTACTTTTGTGGTACATCTCATTCATCTCTATTACAGCCACCAAATTACAAACTTGGGCAAATACATATATGGGGTGTTTTAATATACCCCAAACTCTCAAATCCCAGATACACAAACAAAGAAAAGTGAAGAACAATGAATATGGGGTATTTCTTAGTGTGAACATAATTTCATGATATCGATATTTACCCACAGCGACTTAAACAATGAATTTATACAAAGGCCCTAAAGACTAATCACTTAATACCTTCAAATATTTAATGTTACATAAGAATTTTAGATAGGTGGCGGGAGGTTTTAGAGAGTAAGGGTTTTAGAATTGGTCGTTTGAAGAATGAGTATCTGGTGTGCAACTTTGGTTGTGAATCAGAAGGGAGGAGTAATGCAATTGAGATCGAAGGCGTGGAGGTCCCAGAGTGTGAGGCTTTTTGATATCTAGGATCTATAATTCAAAAGAATGAGGTTATTGGGAAAGATGTAGACCTCATAGGATTAAAGTTGGTTGGCTGAAATGGAAAATGGCGTAAGTAGTATTATGCGATAGAATGATGCCTGCAAGGCTAAAAGGGAAATGCTATAAGATAATTGTTCGACCAACCATGCTATATGGTTCAGAATGTTGGGCTACTATGGGACAACATGCACATAGGATCACAGTAGCAGAAATGCGTATGTTAAGGTGGATGTGTGGTAAAACTCGTAAGGATAAAATTATGAATGAAAGAATTAAGAGATACTTAGGTGTAGCGCCTATAGAGGACAAAATTAGATAAAGGCGTTTAACTTGGTTTGGTCACGTGCGGAGGTGACCAAACATGACACCAATTAGAAAATGTCTAGATTGGCAAGTTAATAGAGGGTGTAGACAGAGGGGAGCACCGTTGAAAACTTGGATGAAGGCTGTGAATGGAGACATTATTGAGCTTGGATTAGACGATGATATGTGAGACGACCTCGTTGCTTGGAGAACCAAAATCCATGTAGTTGACCCCACAAATATTGAAAATGGGCTTTGATGATAATGATTTTTCAAAATTATTATTTCGTAATTTTTTACATCATATGCTTTGGAATACCTTTTTTCTTTAAAATCATAACATTTGATAAAACTAGGGGTGAGCACGGGATGGGATGGGACGAGATGAATCCATCCCTATCCCATCTCGTTCATTTGGGATCGGGACGGGACGTGACAGGACAGACGAGTACATACTAAATAGTCGTCCTATAAACATAACAAAAAAAATTTTATCTCACATTACTGACATACCAATAATGTCAAATTTATATACATATAACTTACATCATAAATAATAATAGATATTAAATAAATAAATATTAAACTTTTTTTTGGAAGGCAAATAAATATTAAATTTCATTTAGAATTAATGATGCAATTCATTTAGATTTCATATAGAATTCTAACTTATATTGATTTAATTTCAACACGTCCTAAACTTTAATTTAGAAGAGTATTTTGATTAAAATTAATAATAATAAATATTAAATAAATAAATTCGAAACGGGATGGGATAGGCGGGATTGAAAATCTCTATCATGATCTCATTGTACTCTACATTGGGACGGGACGGGATCGGGATGAGTTTGATCAATCCCAAAAGGTCCCCAAAAAATAGGGACGAGACTAGACGTGTTCGGGATCGCGGGATGGGATGCCCAACCCTAGATAAAACACACAAAAATATTTAAAAAAAATAAAAAATTGAATATTCGCGCACGTAGAGTTCATCAACACCCTAGTATACTTTTAAAGAAAATTGGGTCTATGAACGGTACTCACATTCTTATGTGAGTCAAGATTTCGAATTTCCACAAATGCCCTCACCCAATATTGTCGATTCTCGAAGCAACCCTTCATTAAAATTAAAAAATCATAAATTATAAAAACAAGAGAGAGAAAGATAAAGTAAAGTTACACGACCAACATCCAAGGCCTTGGTGACCTTGGCAGGCTTGATGACTATATTTCCTTTGCGAGTAACAGGGGTTGTCGTGACGGGATGGAGGGATCGTTTTTTCGACTGCTTCTGCCATTTGAAGAGAAGGGTTATCACTTATCTATAGAAATAGTGGGTGTTCGACTTGAACCCACTAGTTATGGTGCTATACACGTTTGCTCAGTACCATCGCATCAAAAGTAATGGTGGCTAAAAAATCATCCAACACCAATTTACTTTTTTTTTCTTCATAAAGTTTTAATGTAAATTATTAGCAATATGAAATCGAGCGGATGAACAGTGACGCGTCTAAGTCGAACTGAGGGGGGGTCATGCGCAGAAAGCACAGGAGGACATCCTGTGCACATTTCTCAGCCATCGGATCAGATCCGACGGCTCAGATTCATGGATTTAAAAAAAAATTGAATTTTGAAATCCATTTTTTTGAAATTCATGAATCTGAGCCGTCGGCTGATAAATGTGCACAGGAGGACGTCCTGTGCTTTGTGTGCAGGAGCCCCCCCCCCCCCGGATCCCCCTAAGTCCGTCATGTCCAAATTTGGGATTTCGGAAAATGCCCGACATTAACGACTACCAAAACAACCCTTCATTAAGAATAAAAAAATTGTCTCCCCCAATTTCTCTGTCATTCACATCCCCTTTCCCCAACCTACTTCCTGCACTGCACCGAATCAACAAATGAAACCCAACCAAACCCTTTCCCCAACCTCCTTTTCTCTGTATACTGTTGTTTTTGGAACAAAATTTTGACGAATTAGGGTTGGATCTCGGGAAAAATCTTAGACCTGATGCAGATCTTGAATCGAATACCTCTGGCTTTCGGTTTGTGACGGGAACAACGAAAATCAAGTTGATGAACTTGTGGCAAAATTGGTGCAGTTCAATCCATAATATCTAAAATTGAACAAAACTGGGGAAATTTGGAAACTACGAGCTATATAGCTGAAGCGAAACTCTATTTGAAAAAGAAGGACAAGGAGAAGAAGAACCTTCGTGACGAAGGGAGATTGAACGGTTGGAAATGAAGAAAAATGAAAATGGAGAAAGAAAAGAAAACACTTCCACTGTTTTTAAACTTGTTCAATTCCTCAACATTTATTTGTATAGCATTGAAGGTCAAATCCATTTAGAATCTAGACTCCAGAGTCCAAGCCTACAACCTGTTTTTGGCAGGTCTTTATGTTGGCCTTCCCTCCCTCAAGCTTAGAGCTCAACCCTCAAAATGATAGGTTCTATTCTATGATTCGCGTATGGGCATCGCCTGCCTGTATGAATGGAAAGTTTACATAAGTTGTTTTTTTATTAAAAAAAGATAAATATTAAAAAACATCAACTTATGCACATTTAAACTCTTAAACTAATAAGAGTAATAAAACTTTAGCCAATCTAAAAAATTTAATTTATGATTTCAACTTTAAAATAAATAAATAAAAAAAAAAATATATATATATATATATATATATATATATATATATATATATATATATATATTATATCGCTTTTGACAAGCAATTGTGTACAATATTGAATGAAATGATTATTATATCTCGATGCCAGAAAGTACATGTTTGCTGTTGCATTCTCTTGATACATTTTACATAGCAACTGCATCACTATACTATACTGATATCATGTGCTCAGATTTGAGATTTCCTGCCAAGCAAACTTATGATTTTGAGATTGTACTAGTCCAGATTTTTCATCTGTCAAGAATTGCTTAATTTTTTATCCTTTTTTTTATTTTTTTATATGTAATCAGGAAAATGAAGAAACCAAAAGAATATGTACCTGTGCCACCTCTCATGAAAACTGCTATGTTTTGGGGGTATGTATGAATTCTTTCTTTTAATAGATGTGATTAAGTTTTAGACCGCCATAAAATGCTTTACCTTTTCTGTCGGATAAAAACAGGACTTCATGTTTGTACCCTTGTTACTCTTTTGTGCATGAACATGGAAGATCTAGAATGGGGTGGTTTGGCCGATATTGTCTTTAGGGTATTGATCAAGTCATCTTCACAAACATTTAGTACATGCCAATAGATGAGTGGAAACTAATACAATGTTAAGTTGTGTTTGTTTTTCTCACCCAAGGCTTCCAAGTATCTTGAATTGATGACAATTCCAAAGTTTGGATTGCCATTAGAATTGCCTGGAATTGGATATCATCTGAGCTTAATATGTCATCTGAGATTAGAGAGATGAAAGAGATGAGAGAAAGGTTGTATAATCTTGTTCATTGAAACCTTTTGTGTGATGCTTGATGAAATCGCAACTAATAAATAAGTTTAAACAAACTCACAAAAATTGTAAAACTGTTTTACAAACTAATATATTACCCGTGACCTTGGCACGATAAGAAATCAGTTGTGCAATTAGGGTTAAACTCGATCAGAATTTTTGAAAAAAATATATATTTCAATAATACAATTTACTAAAATTCGAAAACTACAGATAAATTTAATTAGGGTTAAACTCACTATGACATTTTAAGTTTTATGTTATTTTTATTGTGCCCTTTTTATATGTTTTATAAACATGTCACTCTCAATCCTCAACATATTTTTCTACTTTCAATCTTAGCTAATTTTTTATCTCAAATTCTTTATGAATAGTGAAACACTTAGCTTATTTGTAAAATAGATTAGTGTATTACCTGTGATGTTGACACGATAGAAAGTGAATCATGATATTAAGGTTAATTTCAATTAATATTTTAAATAATTGAATAAAAAACTATTTTAAATCATCGTAGTGAGTTTTTTTTCCAAATTTTTAATTTTTCAAAATATGAAGTTTTGCGTCTTTGCTTGAATGTGCCTTAAGATGTTCATATATTTTTCGATAAATATTGAAAATACGTATGATATGAAATGTATTAGACGTTTTGTTTTTGAAAAATACAAATGGAGCCAATTTGTGTTGATCATTGATTTCATTGGAAAAATATTTAAAATGCATTTCAACATATCAACTTTTCCAAAATATGACAACCAATCGGATTAGAGTCACTCAAAATTTGAATCAATTGTGAAAAATAAATTTAAATGTCGAGAGTGAGTTCTCTCTAAACGTTGAATTTTTCCAAACATGAAGTTCAAGTTTTTTGTTTAAATGTGCATTAAGATGCCCGTATTTATATATTTTTTCTTTTTTCTATATGATCGCCTCATTTCATTTCTTTAAAAGATATTGAAAAATACTAACAACGTGAAATGCATTATACATCTTTTTATAAAAAAAAAAAAAATATATATATATATATATATATATATATATTTTTTAAATTTTAGCGCTTGCATCATTGGTTTAATTGGAAAAAATTTCAAAATCGCATTCCAACACTACCAAGTTTATTAAAAGTCGACTACCAAGTAGATATTATAACAATTTTTATTTTGAGAAATAAAACATACAAAATTTTCTCTTCCTACCATATGTACATTCCACCAACCTTTTTCACCATTTTTTTTTTCATTTTCTTTGCATTTGTTTATGTTTTATATTTACAAACATTTCATTATAGGAAATGAATCTCACCCTCAACTCTCAATTTTAGCCTTCTTTTATTTTCATTTCCTTTTAAAAGTGAAATGCCTAGCTGATTTGTAATAAAGATAATTCATTTTTTAGTTGTTGATCATTTTTTCAATCTTTCTAATTAATTCACATGAACTAACTCCATCTACCTCTGTCAGGTTTTTTACGGTCACTAATCTCGGTCTATGTGATATGTACTATATGGGCCTATTTGAGCAGTTTATTGGATGGCTAAAATTGGGAAAGCCGGCTGCCATTCTTGCTCAAGCATTCAATATTACTTTCCAATCAGCAATTAACTTTTATGTTGCAGCGTTGTTTGTAGTTGTGGCTAAGGACTTCGGCGTTCAGAAATCAGTAAGGCCATCTATTTTATCATATAGATATAATCATATAGATATACATGGGATACAGATGGTATCTAGTTCCGGCTAGATGAAGCACGACCAATGTGGTTGTTTTAATTTCCATGGGGTCAGTTAAATAGAGACGAGGTAGGTTATTAGAATGAAAACTATAGGAGAAGCTGGAATGATTGAGAATAGAAGTTAGTTGTATGCTTTAGAAATTTAAACTTATCTTCCTTCACTCTATAGACTGTTTGATATCTCAATGCTAGAAATATGGTCAGATGGTGTGGGATTAGTTCATGCTTTCTATATAACTAGTGTTTTGCTTGGTTTTTAAATATGCGATCAAACATACTCGGCTCATCTTTTTCTTTTTTCTTTCAAAACATGATCTAAAATGCAATAGGCACCATCTATTAGTTGCACTGAGTTTTATAATAAATATCTAGTGGTAGAACTCTTTTGTTTATCAGTCATCAGAACCGATTCAGGGATAGTAGAGCATCTCCAACAACCTCAATGTGAGGCTTTTTAAATTGACTAAAATACAATTTAGCTCCTTAAAAAGGATTTTTTATTTTTTATTTTTTTTGTCTAAATCTTCTCCAACAAACTCATTAGATATCCTTCCTAACAATTTTCCTTTATTAAAAATAGGATAGATGTAGGGATGTGATGAATTGAGAGTCTCGTTCAAAGTCAAATTGGTAGGATCTACTTATTCTTTCTTATTAAATAACAAACCAGCTTTCTCTTTATTTTGAAGATAAACCAAACAGAAATTCTATTTGTCGAGGGGACCCTCCATCTCCCGTGCGATGCGTGCAAGTGATGGGAGGCATGCATCACGAGGGAGATGGAAGCCGGTGCTCCCTCCCTCGCTGGTTTCGTCGCTGGTTAGAATCACTCTAAACCAAATGTTGTAGCTCAGTACGTCACCCCAATGAGGTTGCTGAAGACACAAAAGATTAGTCCCAACTCATTAAAATTGCCACCTATACAAATTTAGCCCCCAACCAGCCTCTTATCGAAGCTGTTGAAGAGGCTTTACACAGGTGCAGTAGTTGTAGGATTTTTGTCATGTTCATACCATGTAAAAATGCATATGTAGCAATGTAAGCTTAATGCTACCAAGTCCTGGGTAGTGTAATCTAGGTTAATCCAAGTCAATCATTACCATGCCTAAGGTTGGCACTCGCCCGTTCCATAATTATAATAGAGAAATTCAATCATATTACATTTTAACTCATATCTCGATTAAAATTTAACATTATTTTGATGTAAATCCTTAATCTTCCTCCAAATTTCAAATCGAACAGAGCTCAAATGACATCACAAATAGTTTAGTCAAGTACATATCTAGTCCTTAAAATGTAAGTGAAAAGTGAAAACTAAATGAGTCCCAAGTGAGAAGTCAAGATAGAAATCAAACCCGTTTCACCCGATTTCTATGTGTGTGTGTGTGTCTCTCTCTATATATATATATATTAAGAATTCAAAATTCCTTTTAGTGTAAGCTCTTTCCATTTGCATATTGAGGGGAGCTACTACTCATGACCACATGATTTTTTTTTTTCACACGTTCCGCTTTCATCTTTTCATACCCACATATAAAAATGTAAAAACCTCTTTTTTTTTTCACAAGTAAATATAGAGAATTTTAGATTAGGGTTTCTTCACACGCACACAACTCTTCTCCTCCCTTCTCCAATTGCTCTCTTGCTCTAAAGGGTTCCTCCAACCGCTATATATATTTTTTTCTCGCTATAAACATGTACATGTAGAAATTTTTGTGAGGTTATGTTTATGGTTAGTTTCATAGGCGTTTCATACTTACAATATGCTCAAGTCTAAATTAATAATAATAATAATAATAATAATAATAATAATAATAATAATAATAATAATAATAATAATAATAATAATAATAATAATAAATAAATAAATAAATAAATCCATTGATATATGGGTCATTATCTATACTCATACACATAGTTTCAACTGTCTCAAGAATTTTGAATGCTCATGGTAATTTTCGCTTGGGTATGGCTATGATCAGTTCCAAAGGAACACGTGGGTGTGGAAAAAAAGAATATGTGGTGCGAGTACTTACTCTATAAATTCACATGTTCAACTCTATTGAGAAAGTAGATTTTGTGAGTAGCCTATTGAAATCGATTATAGAAACTTGATGAGTTGGCTTACCATTGAACGACCCAGCATAAAGATGGCTTAGAGGGTGTTTGTTTTTTGTTCTGAATAGACTCAAAAGTCTTAATAAGAAGTGCGACACTCTAAACATGGTGTTTGTTTTTAGTTTTGATTAGAAGTTGAAGTTATGATTGAAAAAAAAAATCACGGGGGTTGATGATGTCAAATCATGTTCTCCTTGACCTTAACCTGCACAAAGAATACACGTGAGCCAAACAGCTCCGTTGTAGCGGCCGATGACACTCCAATGCTTAAGTCAGATAACTCTTGAGAAATGTGTAAATTTGGTTATGTAGCGTACATTTGTTCCTCAAAATTGTGGCCTATTTATCATGCAAAAGTCCTCGTTTGGTTATGCCTTTGGTGGCGTAGTTTAGGGAAATATATTTTGCTATAAATCCTTTCCTAATTGGGAGTCGGTTTGGTCACCATTTGTACCCGTTTGGCACCAGCTGAGCAGGCGGTATGTGTTGGATCGGTCCGAATTCCCTCATTTTGAACATTGAACCAAACCTTACTCGAACCGTTTAGAATGGTCTAGTTCCTACAGTTCCAATCGATGCCACCTTTGGTATCTAACAAATGAACATCTATGTTCTTATAAGCTGAAACACTAGAGAATATAAGCCTTCCATTAGGGGTGGGCAATGTTGGTTCGATTCGATTTTGAGCCTTGAACCGATTTCATTCGGTTTGCTCAAAATCCAAACCGAAATCGAATTTTGTATTTGTAAACCGATGAATTCAGTTGAACTGAATTTCGGATCGATTCGATTCGGTTGGGCCGAAATTCAGGCTCAAGCATTTGAAAGACTTTCATTAAAACATGTCCAATTTTTTACAAGCTCAATTTTTTTACAGATCCAAATTTTAGCAAAAAATTGAAAACTTTGAGAGAATGAGGTGATTCAGTGCAACAGGGTGTACTTCAGTGCATTTGTTACGCTAATCGACACCTACCTGTTATTTAGTTATTTATATATATCTAATTAATCGATCGGTTTGGTTATAAATCGGTCGGTTCAAAATCGTAAACCGATTTCGAATCGTTTATAATCGGTTTGGTTTGGTTTAAATTATTTTCTTTCTACTCATATTTCGGTTTGGTAATTTGAAAACTGGTTCGATCGGTTAACCAAATTTAAATCGTTTTTGCCCACCTCTACCTTCCATCTTCATCACTGTACACATCATACGTTGGTGGGTCTGTTGGAAAAATGTGAACCTCACAGTAACACTCGATTTTACATTTCCCATTAAAACAAGCCCCAAACACAAACAACTACGATTTGAGCTCCCTTGAAACCATCTGATGCGCCCTGTTTTCCCCTCTTTTGAAAAAAAATTAACAATACCCGTTTTCTCATTATCATCCTCGAGTTCTTCTTCAATGTTTCTAGTTTTCTCCTTGCCATGGAGGTGGGTCCTATTGAACAATTCATCGATGTAAGTCTAAATACCCTTAGGTCCAAACTTAATGTACTTCCCTGTCTGCCTTCCAGGATCCAAATATTTCCTGAATCTATCTAGAAAAGACCGATAAGCTGGGATTACCATAGTCGATATTGACACACAGAGCTCAAACTGAATTTGCTCACCACTCAACCCGAGAATTTTGGGTTTTGTGAATTTCTTCAAACATATTGCATTGAAACACTTGAACCTTACTTTCAGTCCTGACTTTTGCACCTTCCCATTGACTTGCGACCCTTCATCTCAACACCTGCAACACCTTGCTCCATGTTTCGCTTTGTAGTTCTTCTGGTACCGTCAATGGTCGGTCTACGGTTCTCTTATGACACCGGCTGTCTCCCATTAAATCATGGATTTCGACAGAGCCTTTGATTTTCTGCATTATGTAATGCCCGTTGTTCATCAAGAAAATGTAGTTGTCTTTGAGGAGGAATCGATTTCGACTCGTACTACTGTTTTTGACAATGTACATGTTTCTGTACTTGTCATTGATCAAGAAGCAGATCTGGAACCTCAACAAGACAATGTTGAATAACTCCCTGATCAAATTGAAGTAAATGTTTCAGAGGAACAAACTCAACAACCTCAAGGACAAATGTCATTAAGGAGATCCATGAGAGAAAGTAGTCCCACATCAAGTAAGGTGGAGTTGTCACTGAGGTTTATAAGGTAGTGGTCCACTCCTTAATAGCAACGAAGCCTTTTAAGATAAAAACCCACACTCGTGGCCCGAATGGTAGGCCCAAGTTGCGGTGTTTAAGTTGGGGACAATATCGTTGCTATGTATAATGGACCTAGGTGCGCGCGCCAACAATTGGTATCATAGCCGATGCTACGATGGGGACTTGGCAAGTGGGGCAAGGCTGCACACTGTGGTGGTGCAAGGTGGCACGTTGTTCTGGAGATCAAGCACGATGTAGCGAGCCGAGTAGAGCGTCGCATATGCACGATCCGCCAGATGATCCTTGCCTAGAGAAGGTATCCTACAAGTCCGGTCGAGGTGGAGTTAGAGCGGTGGTTGCAACTAGGTGGAGCCAACAACGCCAGGATAGCAGCTTGTAAACCGAGTGCCACCTACAGGATCGTGATCGCACGTGAGACTCGAGGAGGTGTCCTTTAAGATGTTGCTGATCGGTGGATGGATTGTAGGATGTGTGACAATTTGCGCCAAAGGTGGGGATTATTGGGATTGAATTGGCTTGAATAGTCCCACATCAAATAAGGTGGAGTCGTCACTAAAGTTTATAAAGAAGTGGTCCACTCCCTAATAGCAATAAGACCTTTTAAGATAAAACCCCACACCCATGGCCCGGATGGTAGGCCCAAGTCACGGTGTTTAAGTTGGGGACAATATTGTTGATGTGCATAGTGGACCCAGGTGTGCGCACGCGCTCAGTGCGCACCAACATATCATGTATTCATGCAAGAGGTTGCACAAAAATGATGTCCTTCAAGATGGTTAGTGGTGGTGACACCGTGATTGGTGAAGAAGATGGGCAAGATTGTAAACTCAAGTGTTGAGATGGGAATCTCGAAAGCACCGAATAAGCGAATAGAAAGTACAAGGGGACAATTTAGTGGAAAGGAAAAACTCTGGTGGATTAGGTGAAGGGACAGTGACACGTCATAGTCAACCCCATATATTGGATGGGAAATCTCGAGCAGAGGATATGCAATATTGTAACAGAGTATGTCAACTAGGGATAGATATATGCAATATTGTAACAAAGTACGTCAACTAGGGATAGATAGATGTACACGTCAAGGGGGGAGCTTAGATCACATGCCCAAATTCCAGTGTTCTAAAAATTGGCCTAGGCGCTAGAAGGTAGAAAAACGCCCAGATTAATGGTTAGGCGGGTTCTGGGCAGTCTGGGCGGCCTAGGCGGGGTCTAGGTGATTTTTTTTTAATAAGGCTAATTGTGTTCTTATTTTATTTTTCTTTCATATTTTTTAGAGATAAAAAATTTAATTGTTTTCTATTCAGTATATGCCTAAATGTAGCAAAGGATGATTACTTAATGAAATTCTCAAAAGATCTGCCGATACCAATTTTAGTAATGTAGATTTTATCAAACATGACTGAGGTTATTCATGCGAGTTGTATAAAATACTCATCATGATCAACTTCAGTCATTTGAGTTTTAATAAATTTTGTTCATGATTGTTAATTTTTCATGTTTTTAAAATTTGTATATGTATCTTGGCATTAATTGGATGTAATTGATAAAGTATTATACTTAACTTTTGTAAATTATTAAAGTTATAATACAAAACCTAAGATCGCCTAGGTGCCGCCTAGGCCCCTGGGCGCTAGGCACCTGCTCGCCACCCGCCCACCACCTAGCGCTTTTTAGAACATTGCCAAATTCTAAAGAGCTGGGCTAGGCGCGCTAGGCCTGCTCAAGGCCTGGATCTCTACCCTCCATCATCCTGGAAATGATCATAATCCCCCATCTCTAGGATGATGAAGGATAGAAAGCGAGTCTGGCGCGCCTGACCTGGCTCCCTAGACTTGTTCGATCACATGATGTAAAGTGAGGTGAAAACTTTTCCAAGATGTATGCTTTCAAGACCGAATAAGAATGCGAGTTTGAAGATTTAGTGATAATCTCAAAATGTTTAAATCGAGGGTCGAGGAAGTAGACGATTCGAGAGATAGCTCACATTAGGTTGAAGACTCAAGCTTCGAGTCAAAGCTTTCCTCGAAGTACTAGTGTACGAGGTATGAGGCGTCAAGGTCCGCCTCTAGAGCCTTGGTAAAACGAGCATTTTCTTCACAACATCCTTCGTCTCCTCTGCCTCTTTTCTTCTTCTTCACTCTCTTCAGGCGAGCAAAGCAGAGAAGGTTTGATGGAGGCACCACAACTTCCATCTTTTACAAAGGTAACCCACCAAACCATCTCAGCAATCAGAAAAGTTGTCGAAGCACTGAAGAAATGGGTGAAATCAAAATTTCAATCTTCTGTAAGTTTCTTCCCAATTTTTCAGTGTTAGTGTTTGAACAGGCTAGCTTGTCATGTGTAAAAAATGAACATGGGACTGGATTGAGTGTATTTTACAGAGTGACAAATGTATGGATTCCGTTGGTAGATTTTTTCAATTCTGCTCATTCAAATGGTTGACATTCAGATGCATTTTTGCTTGTTTGATGTTTGATTTCTTTGTGTGACTGCCTTTTACAATATAATGGGTTTCTTGCAGTGTCATTTTGTCCAATTTGCTGAAACAAAAGGCTGACGGATTCATTTCAAAAGAAGAAGTTTTGAAAGAAGAGTATGAGCTTGTGCACCAAGCAATTTTTATGGATCCAGATGATCAGAGTAGCTGGTTTTATCATCTTTGGCTTCTGGATCAAACAGTTACCCCAGACGCTCCTGTTCTGATTTCTTCTTGGCCCATACATGATACTGATCTTATTGTATCTTTGGAAGGGAATCATGATGGTCATGGGTTGTCTCCATTTGCAAGTTTTCATTCGGAGGCTGGAAAATTTTCTCTTATTCTTTATTTTAATGAAGCGGTTGAAGGTGTATGTTCATCCACTGTAACTGTCAAGTACTTGTTCTCTAACGACGAAGAACTTATTTGGAGACCACTTTCAACAAGTAACCCCGGGAAAGCTCATGCTTGGGTAACAGACCTAAAATTCCTGATGCAAAAGATACTTCTCATAAATCATATACAGTCATGGTTAGCGTTGGACATTCTAAGGGCATCATTTCTTCAAGTGGTTCCAACTATAGCTTTCCTTCACAGTTTGCATTTACAGTGAGTAAGCAGTGTATTGAGTCAGGACATGCTGAAGGTGCAGATATGGTGACATGGAAAGATGAAAATTTCCATACTATTGACAAACTTCTTCAAGGCTTCAGTCCAATCTTGTCTTTGGATCAACTTAGGATTAGCAAAGATGATGGGCCATCCAGCTTCTGCGTGGGTTGTAGAGACACTAATATTTGAGATTACTCTCTTCCGGGAGTTGTTGTTAGAAACCAACTTGTAAGTTAGCAATTAGACTTCCATATCTACAATAATTAATTCACATCCAACTGGTGGAGTTGATTGATGTACTCAGTTCAATCCATGAGCCAGCTTTCTCCCTCTTGTAGTCAGTGACGGAGCTAGGATTTTCGTTGAATGGGGGCAGAGTGATGAATCGCACCACCTGGTAAAGGTGTCTTTCAAATGTCCGAATTGATCGAACTCCCCAGATCAGAAAAGATCCCGACTGCAGCCTCTCCCAGTCTAGATGAAGCTGACACCGTCTCGGACTTCAACTCATGAATTTCATCCGTAAATAGCTCATCAATCTTCGGGACTATATCCCGTAGAGTCTCATACATATATGTCTAGGAACTTGAATAGTTTCTCAGCTGATATATTCATCATCCCAACAGCCTCAGGAAACACAAGAAACTGAATGAGCACATTAAGCCGCATAGTGGTAACATAGCTAAGGCAATTCATTCACTGGAGGAAACACCTCGTCACAGAGCTTGCGCTCTGTGCCAAAGTAGATTGAAATGCAGAGCTTAGTAACCTTGATTCAAGTAGCAATCTCCCTTTCTACACATCGTCAATAATAATTTTCTACCAAGTCTGCATATTGTCTCCTCGTAAGCACACCTCCCAGAGATACAGATTTAGCAATACAATATTTCATACCCAACCAAGATCATTGTACTAGTAATCCTCTTGAAGTTAATGCTGTCTCCGGCTCATAGCTAGGAAACATATCATCATTCTCCTTATACTAGTATCAGACTTCTACCCTGCGTCTGAAGAAGCAGATCGATCTTCATATTTCTTATTAAGACCCGACTTTATTCAAAAGCAAAAACAAACACCCTCTAAGTAATCATTCAGGATACTGCAAATCAAAATTGGCAAACAAATTCCAATCCACTAGAAATTGGTTTAGCTATATGCTTTCATAGTTCAAGGTGTTCAAAAGCTTCTCGAACACCAAATTAGACCATTCACCATTGGATATCGTCACAAACCATCTAAGACAATTTGAAGTAGCTACTTCACTAACATCGATGAAATGCATGCATGAAATTATTTCTAACAAAAAATCAATTCAGCAGCTGAGAAGCAACTGAAAATCAAAATTGGCAAACAAATTCTTTCACCAAAATTATTAAAAAAAAATTGTGAATTAGTAGCTTACCAATTCCACGACTCACCCCAGTGATCCAAAACACCTAAAAACCAATCAATCATGAAAGAAACTAAAACTTTCAGATACCCAGATTGAATTTGGATCCTAATAATCAAATAAACGCTACACCAAATTGGCACTTTTGTAACAACTCTCAAAACAATATCACTTTTGAGATTTTACAATCCACCAAACAATTTTAAGTCAAAACTAAATTTAGTCAAAAAAATGAAAAACAGTAACAAAAAAAATGATACAATAAATTGAATCACCATGAATAGTATCTTATAGCCATACTCTTCATGGTGATACAATTATTGTATCATTTTGTTTGTGAAATGTGTAAAATTGTTAGGTTGATTGTTACACTTCAAAATTGATACTATTTGGAGTTGTTACAAAAATGCCAATTTGGTGTAGTGTAACTTTGTCTTCGATTTCATCACGCTTTACTTTGCCTTTCAAGGATAAACTAAAATCACCTGGATGAAAAAACCCAAGAAGGAAATGAATCGAATAACAAATTAGAGCAATTAAGTTGAACAAGAGAGTGATAAAGAGTGAGTTACATACAGTTTGTAGTGAGGAATTTGATGAAGATTGCAAAGATTGCGGGGATAATTAACGAAGCCAAGATTAGGGTTAAACCCATTCTCTTCTATACATCGAGAATTAAAGATGATAGCAAGATCACTTGTTCGATCGATGCACATTCACTCACTCAATCTCTCAACAAGTAGTTTTGAAGTAGGTTTTTCTTGTGTCGGTTGCAGAGACAACAAAAGTTGCATAGACTAAGCACATCTACATGATTCACTTAGTACCACCACCACACACACACACACACAAAAGGGTTTGTGTGGTGGCTTTTGTGTGTATGGTGGTGGGGATATAGGCTATTGAGGCCCATGTTTGACCTTTATATTGTTAAAAAGTTTAATTTACATTTACATCATGGTTTTTAAATAAATTTCATTTCTGATAGAGTTAATGCCTTGGCCGAAAAATCAGATTAGTTTTTTCGGCTAAAACAACTCTAGATAAGAAATTCTCTTTGCTTTTTTCTTCTACTAGAATCAATTTAAATTGCATATTTTGTTTTGATATCTCCTCATTTGTAAGCATCACCCATACCAATGGATGCACATAAACACAATGATACGTCTAAAATAAAGATAATTAAGAATATAAATAAAATAAGCTTAAATAAGGATATGGAACCACTATTTCACACCATCAAAAGCGTTGTCTCACACCACCATTTACTTCTTTTTTCTACTAACCAACACTACCCAAAAACCTGTTTTTTAAAAAAACATTAACTTAAAAATAGGGTAACCTTCGACCAATTTACATTCTCAATTGAGACCGATTCTCAAGCTCATCAAAACAAAAAAAAATTAGTACTTTGATTTATCTAATAAACACACTTTAATCACTTTAAAATGAGCAAATTATGGTCATTTTAGTAAAATCCTGCAAATCTAGCTCGCAATGAAATTTGGATAGTGTCCCTGACTTTCAACCTACTTATATGCTCGATCAAAACCCATTTTCAACCTCATCAAAACAAAAAAAAATGTATTACTTTGAGTTTATCTAATAAACATAACTTGAATCACTTAAAAATATTTTGAAATGAGCAAGTTATGGTCATTTTACTAAAGTCGCGCAAATCAATCTCACAATGAAATGAGATAGTGTCCATGAATTTCGGCCAACTCATATGCTCGATCAAAACCGATTCTCAAGCTCATAAAATCACAAAAATTTTAGTACTCTGAGTTATCTAATAAAAACAACTTGAATCACATGATAGTGTTAATAATTGAGCAAGGTTATGGTCATTTTACTAAAGTTGCGCAATGAAAATGGGATAGTGTTTCTGACTTTCGGCCAACTTATGTGCTCGATCGAGAGTGATTCTCAAGCTGATCAAAACACAAAAATTGTAGTACTCTGAGTTATCTAATAAAAACAATTTGAATCAATTGAAAATGTTTGTAAATGAGAAAGTTATGGTTACTTTACTAAAGTCACGCAAAATTTTCCCAAAAAATTTGCTGAAAATTTCCTGTTTGCCCGGAACAATGGGCGAGTTTTTGCAAAAATCTTGCATTGTTCCAGGTGAGATTTTTAACAATGCAAGATTTTTGCAAAAACTCGTATTGTTCTGGGTGAACAACAAATTTTTGGGCTAAACAACAAATGCAAGGTTTTTGCAAAACTTGAAATTTTTTTTGAGATTTTTAACAATGCAAGGGTAAACCCTTCTCCGAAGACTATTTGCTTCAACGTCATGGTACCAAAGACACATCCCTAATAGACCTACATTCCTCTTCTTAAATAACGCACACCCAAATCACCACGCATTTTTTTGAAATACAAAATCCTTCCCATTCCACATCATGAAAACTTTTAGAATCCTATTTATATTCTTAAAAATCTCAAAAAAAATCCTTGGAGACATGTACAGCCCCATTTTGACTCTCACTAGCCAATTCTGGTGATCAAAATATATATTCTTGGACCCCATTCGTCTACGCACACACAATATATGCATAATAAAAAAAATGAAAATTATTAAAAACTAACTGAGCTGTTATTTAAAATAAATGACAATTAAATTTTAGATTTTTTTAGATTTCTTGGACAATGCACGATCGAAAATTATGAAATATCCACTTGGTGAAAAAATTAAAAACAAAAAAAAACTCAGTCAATTATTTTTTCTTGGTTCTATTTTATCTCTAACGGCAATTCGAGAGCTGCCTGATTATATGTGTCTGCTCTCAAATTGTCGAAAATGCCCTCAAATAGTGAAAGGCTGCTACTATGTAGCATAACCCAAAAAAGCCCTTCAATTTTTTTATGAAATTAAAAAAAAAAAGCCCTCCAAATTACAAAGCCAATTTGTATTGTGCTCGCTTTCCATTGAAATTCCCCAAAAGCCCTCCTAATGTTTATGAAATCAAGGCCCTCCAATTCAAAATCCAATCTGCATGTGCATGATTTCCACTGAAATTCCCAAAAAACCTCCAAGGTTTTAATGAAATCCTAAAAAAGCCCTCAAAGTTATAATATTTACGAATCCGTCTAATTGATTTCAACGCATGCATCCCGGGGGGAATGGACGGCTCCCCCTCCCCCCTGTGGGGTCCCTCGCTGTTTTCCTCGCTGCTTCCCTCGACTATTAGAATTTTTGGATATTTACATATTGCAGGATGGTACAAATTAAGGGTCTATCTCATTTTTTATCCCCATTCACAAAATTATGACAACGCCTTCTCACCCCCATTTCCTAAATTACAAAAATGTTTCTCTTGAAAAAATTATGACACTGCCCCTACTCATTCATAAAATTTCAAAGACACCCCTCCCATTCACCCAAATCCCAAAAATGCCATTCTATGCCATTTGCCAAATTATGAAATTGCCCCTTACATTCACCAAAACCCAAAAATGAACTTGCCATCCCAATTCGCCAAATTGCTAAATGTTAATCTCAAGACTAGTTTTTCAAGAATGCCCCATTTTTTTTTCTTATATGGCCAGTTCAACCTAATATTACATATGAGCAAATTTATAGGGTAACTAGAACAATCAAATCGATAAGGAGCAAAACCTCAACAAAGAAAAAGTGGAGTATACTGTAATGATGATGTGTATATTTTATCTATAACACCAATTCGAGAGTTGCCTGGTTGTATGTGGTTTGCTCTCAGATTGTCGAAAATGCCCTCAAATAGTGAAAGGCTACTACATGTGGCGTACTCGAAAAGCCCTTCAATTTTTTATGAAATTTTGAAAAAGTCTTCCAATTCAAAAGTCAATCTGTATGTGCACGATTTCCATTTAAATTTCCAAAAAGCCCTCCAAATGTTTATGAAATCTGCAAAGGCCCTTCAATTCAAAAGCCAATCTGTATGTGCGTGGTTTCCATTGAAATTTCCAAAAAACCCACCCAGGTTTTATGAAATCCTGAAAAAGCCCTCCAAATTCTAATATTTACATATTGTAGGGTGGTCCAAATGAAGGATCTATCCCATTTCTATCCTCATTCACAAAATTATGACAATGCCATTCTCAACCCTATATTTCCTAAATTATGAAAATGCCCCTAAGTTGGCAAATTACGACACTACCCCTACCCATTCGTAAAATTTTAAAGTTATCCCTCCCCATTCACCAAATCGAAAACGTCCTCCTATCCCATTCGCCAGATTACAAAATTGCCTCTCCCTCGCAAAATTTTGAAATTGGCCCCTTCTTATTCAGCAAAACCCAAAAATGACCCTCCCTTCCCCATTCGCTAAATTGCTAAATGCTAATCTCAAGACAGGTTTTTCAAGAATACCCTGTTTTTTCTCTTATAAGCCTAGGTTCAACTTAATCTTACATATGACACTGTACCCGTGCCACTAATAAGGACTAAAAGCAAAGCTAGTGTCACTAAAATAATAGTGGGTCAGAACAAACTGCCATTCAACCAAAGACAATTTTTTTTGTCAAGGGAACAACAATAATTTACTGAGTATGGCGCCAACACCTAGTTACTATTTCACTAGCCTTCTTAGTAATAGTAGTAGAGTAGTCGATGTAAGGCAATTTAATGTTATTATAATATCTAGCGACTGATTGAGCAACTCAGTTTATCAACTTTTAACGAAAATTGGGTCTATGAATATTACTCTCTATGTGCATCAAGATTTTCAAATTTCCTCAATGCCTTCACCCAATATTGTCGGTTTTTTTAAGCAACCCTTCAAAAAATCATGAATAATAATTACAAGAGAAAGTGAGGTTAACCGATCAACATCCAAGGCCTTGGTGACCTTAATAGGCTTGATGACTATTTCTTTTGCGAGTAACAAGGGATTGTTGTGACCAGTGGTGGAGCCAGGACGTTCACAGGGGGAGGGGATAAAGAAGAGTGGGCAAACAAAATAGCAAAAGTTCAGGAGGCAATTAGTTAAATATACCACAATTACCACAATTCACTATATCTAAATTTGAATTTCAAAAATTTTAGGGTGGACAACTGTCCCCCATGTCTTGTATGTGCCTCTACCATTGGTCGTGATGGGACAAAGGGAGTGTTTTTCGATTGCTTCTACCCTTTGAAAAGAAGAGTTACACTTATCTAGAGAAAGAATGAGTGTTGGCACAATCACCTCTACTTGAACTCACTGACTTCGGTGTTATACACATTTGCTCAGCACCACCACATTGAAAAAAATTGAGCAGATGACCGGTAATGCATCCGTAAGTCTGTTGTGTCCAAATTTGGGATTTTTGAAAAATGTCCCGCCTGATATTGTCGACTACCAAAAACAACCCCATTATTAAAAATTAAAAAAAAAAAATTGTCTCTCCCAATTTCTCTGCCATTCTCATCCCATTTTCTTCTTCTTCTTCTTCCTCTTCCACCACCACCAGCTAAACCACTTCCTCTACCAAATCAACAAATGAAACCCTTTCCCTCAACCTCTTTTCTCTGTAAATGTACAGTTGTTTAGGAACACAATTTCGACAAATTGAGGTTGGGATCTCGGCAAAATCGTGATAAAACCTAGATCTGGTGCATATCTTGATGTGAATACCTCTGGCTTTCGGTTTGTGACGGGGAAAGCAAAAACCAGGGTGAATTTATGGCAAAATTGGTGCGGTTCAATCCATAATGGATATTTCGAAAATTGAACAAAATTGAGAAAAATTGGAGAATGTGAGCTATATAGCTAAAGTGAAACTCGATTTGAAGAAAAAGATAAAGAGAAGAATCTTCGTGCCATACAGAGATTGAACTGTTGGAAATGAAGAAAAAGAAAACACTTTTGCAATATAGATCTGAACTTAACCTTTTCCCGAGAAAACAAGTGTTCAATCAACATTTCGGGCAACGGAATAAATAGTTGTAGTTTATCGATCAACAATAATTCCAAGTAGCGGTTGACACGAAAGCCTCAAAGATCCAAACTAGCGGTTGGCTGTGATGGATGAATACAATGCTATCCTAATAAATGGTACTTGGTCCGTTGTACCATCTACTTCAATGAACATTGTTGGCTCAAAATGGGTTTTTTGCTTGAAACAAAAGGAAGATGGCTCACCACGCCACAAAGCACGTCTCGTGGCCAAGGGCTACAACCAGCGACATGAACTTTCTTATTAGGGAGCACTTTCAGTCCTGTAATTAAACCTACAACAATTAGACAGGTTCTCTCCATTGCAGTCTCTTATGGTATGGTTGGTCGATTCACTAACTTTATGTAAGTAATGCATTCTTACATGGCATTCTACGTGAGGAGGTATTCGTACGGCAACCACCCGACGTTGTTGATCCAAGTTGCCCCACATATGTTTGCAAACTACACAACTCTATCTATGGACTCAAACAAGCACCACGAGCTTGGTTCACTCGGGTTAAGCTAAGTTCCTTCCTACATGAATATGAGTTTCGTTCATGCAAGACGGATACATCGCTTTTGATATTCCGATCTAAGAGTTCTTGAATTCCGAACATTTATTTGTATAACAATCATTCAATGAAGGTCAAGCCATTTAGAATCCAAACTCTAGAGTCCAAGCCTACACCATTTTTAGGTTCAACCATTTTTGGTGGGTGTTTTGGGTTGGGAT
This sequence comes from Berberis thunbergii, assembly GCA_003290165.1. Lineage (NCBI taxonomy): Eukaryota > Viridiplantae > Streptophyta > Magnoliopsida > Ranunculales > Berberidaceae > Berberis > Berberis thunbergii. The sequence goes on from QNQO01002417.1 coordinate 38,123, forward strand.
TCCCTCAAGCTTAGAACTCACCAAGGCACCAACCCTCAAAGTGATCGGTTCTCAGATTCGCGTATGGGCATCGTTCGTATGAATGGAAAGTTTACATAAGTTGTTTATGATTAATATTGAAAAAATAACTTATGCACATTTAGAATAATAATTATGATTAATATTGAAAAAATTTATGCCATAATTCTCTAAAAATAATTTGTGATTATTTATTTTTAAAATAAAATAAAAATACTAAAATACATGCAAGCGCGTTGACTCCCTAGTAATTGATAAAAACATATCCAATCCTTCAAGGTTCAGTCATATTTTCTTGTTCATAAATAATAAAAAATTATTTGTAAGTTGGTAGAATGAGGTAATCTTACATGTCAGTTGGCTCCTAGCTTGACAACTTTTTTTTTGTTAAAGGCATATTGCATTAATAAAACTAAATACGATTGCAATAATGGCGACCAGTAGATTTAGCCAAATCATGTGCATTTCTATTGACACCGTGGGTAATAAAGTTACAGTACCAATTAGAAAAATTCAACATAAGTTTCTTAATACTACTAATAGTTTCTAAAGAATAGAACGTATCATCCCATTGTCTCCTAGAAAATATCGTTCTTCCAATGTCTGGCCTAGATAAGTAATAAAACAACTTCGGCTACAAAACATTATGCCATGGTACTATAAAAACTCAACCAGGAATATTGCTGCCTATCTGAGCACATACCATACCAAATGCATCCACAACATAAACCCCAAAAGCTCCATTCTGAGAAGAGGAAAAAAAGCAAGCATCGTAAGAAGCCACTATCATCTCATGAGTCAGTGTGAAGGGGAAAGAGTGGTGGCTTCTAAAAGAGGAAATTAGTAGATGATGATGGGCCGCCTGAAGGTTTGATTGAATAGTTTCCAGTCTTGCCAATTGAATATCTGGTACATATTCTGAGAGATTGTTATGAGAAGAAGGTTGAATGTGGGGAGGACGCTGAATTTTTGTAACAGTTGTTTCAAGGACCACGAGCAATGAGACATGATCATTGTTCTCTCTGTGTCGGTGGGGAGGGGGGGGAGTGACCATTGCTTTTGCCAGGTAAACCAAGTTTGACGGACGGTTTGTGTAAAACAATGAGTCGCAAACTTCAGTTTTGAAAAGATGATGCGATTATGTAGGTTCTAGATCGTCTGAATGATTGCCGTGAATTGTGAAAGTATTTCCTCTTTGAATAGAGGATGGGCCGCGACAAAATCCCACATTAATTGGAAGAAATTTATTATCGATTGTTTGGACTTTGGAGAAATTGGTGTTTATCCAGTTAATTGAGAGTGGGGAAATATGCCAGATACGTCGAATCACTGGGCAGAGAAAGAACAAGTGTGCATTATGGTTTTGGCAAAAACACACAACAATCCTTAATCGACATATGAATCCTATTTAGATTAGTCATTATGGGTAAAATGTTCTGGGAGACTTTCAAAGTAGGAGAATTGCCGAAGTAGCGGCTTTTATTTGCTATAATTCTCGAGAGATTTTGGCGGGAAGTTGAGTGCCAGCTGGAGATAAATTGAGGTCTCAAGATCTTCGAGTATGAAGGTTTTGGTTGTACTTTTAACCGAGAAAATACATTTTTTTGTCAAAATTCCAGATAAGAGTATCCGGGGAGAGGGTTGGTCCGATAGCTATATCCAGAATATCTTTGGCTACCGACTGGGGAAACAATGACATGATGAGTTTTTCATTCCAATGAACAGGTTGCGCTTCAGGATGAGAGGTCAGGGATTCTGTTGATAGAGTTAGGGAGGGTTGGATGGGTAGTGCAGTCTGCTAAAATATGCCTGGTTTAACCCAACAGTCCTTCCACAAACCAATATCATTACCCGAAAGAATTTGCCAAAAGAGGCGGCATTCATTTTAGCAAAGCTGCCATGCCAAGCAAAGGATGTCGAGGTTGAAGATTTCGGGAGTTTAAAGATGCTTTTGTTTCTGAAGTATATTGCTTTAAGCTTCAAGGTACAAGGGTTTGATGTCATCGAGATCATTTGCCAGATGTGCTTCGCTTTCGAAGGCTAGGTTCTTATGTCTAGCTAAAGAATATTATGTGGCAGGGGAGAGCAATACAATCCCAAATGCAAATATGCCTGAAATTAAGCTCATATGTCTCGTTCCACCAAAAATCTCAAGCCAAGGAATTGATTTTGATAGTTATCGCCTTGATCAATAACGTTCTACTAGCTTGGAATAAAACTTTGGCTTGCTAAGAGGAGAGCTTATTGTTTATCTTATCCAAGCCACAAATTGAAAGTCTATCACTTTCTTTTTGGAGATGAGAGTGGTGCCAAGATATTTGTCCTTCGGGTTGTACATCCTAGACCCAAGAATCTGCTAATTATTTTCCATGTTTCGGGTGGACATTTGAACTATAGAAGACCGTACTTGTCGTTTATTGTTTGGCCAGAGGCAATTGCAGTAATCGGCTAACAAGTCCTTAACTGAGTGGGCCTCAGTTAGTGAGGCATGGCAAAAAAATCACCAGATCATCTGCATAAATTAAATGACTGAGTGGAGGGGAGTGACGCGGATATGAATCAATTTGATAAGTTAGCTTGTCAACTTAATTTTTAATTTTTGGGTCATGGTGAAACATTTTTACTTGGAAAATTTTTCATATCATATTCCATTTACTACGTTTATTTTCCCTATTCCATATGGGTTTCACAGATTACAGGAAGTTATTTGTCGGACCATAAGGGACACTGGACGATGTGATTGTAATGTCACTTTTGACAAGCAATTGCGTACAATATTGAATGAAATGATTATTATATTTCAGTGCCAGAATGTACATGTTGGCTAGTGGAATCTCTAGTCAGTCTAATTGGCGAGGAAACCCAGCGAGGAAATGATCATTATACTAGTCAGTCTAATTGCGTACAATATTGAATGAAATTATCATTATACTAGTCAGTCTAATTGGCGAGGAAACACGCGAGGGAGGGGACCCTCCATCCCCTTCGCGATGCATGCAGAAGAGGGAAGGCATGCATCGTGAGGGGGGTGGAGGGTCCTCTCTCCCTCGTCCATTCCCAATTGGGGATCATTATACTCATGGTCAATGCATATATAATGCATGGGCTTGTCTAATTGGTGAGGAAACGGGCGAGGGAGAGGGTGGAACCCTCCATCCCTTCGAGATGTGTGCATTCGAGCATCTCGAGGGGGTTGGAAGGTTCCACCCCATCCCTCGCCCGTTTCCTCGCCAATTAGATTTCCCCATAATGCATACTGATATCGTGTGCTCAGATTTGAGATTTCCTGCCAAGCAAACTTTGATTTTTGAGATTGTTCTTGTCAAGATATTCCATTTGTTAAGAATTGCATCGTTCTTTATTCTTTTTTTGTTAATGTAATCAGGAAAATGAAGAAACCAAAGAAATATGTACCCTGTGCCACCTCTTATGAAAACTGCAGGGCTTTGGGGTATGTATGAATTCTTTCTTTTAATAGACGTGATTAAGTTTTAAACCGACATAAAATGTTTTATCTTTTCTGTCGAGTAAAAGAGAACTTCATGTTTGTACACTTGTTACTCTTTCATGCATGAACATGGAATTGTCTTTAGGATATGATCAAGTCATCTTCACAAATTTAGTACATGCCAATAGATGAGTGGAAACTAATATAAGGTTAAGTTATGTTTGATTTTCTCACCCATGACTTAGAAGTATCTTGAACTGATGACAATTCCAGAGTTGGATTGCCATTAGAATTGCCTGAATTGGATATCATCATGTGAGCCTAATATGTCATCAAAGTAGTCTTTAAGTATTTAACCTATATTTTATCCTACTTTCATAGAGGACACTGCAGCGTATCAAAAGATGACCTTATTTGTGTTCCAAAATTTAGTTTCCAATGGTGGTTGATGTCACCTCTCTTGTTAGTATGATGAATGGGTAAAAACCATCACAACCAAGCACCAACAACCAAGCACCAGGGTGATGATGATGAGTGCAGAAAGTGATGGAGAATGGTTGATCACAAGAGATTTTCTTGGTAACACAACTCTGGTCTTGGATCCAAAGACTAGGATCTTGATTTGCAAGTCCCCTTGGTTGGGAGAAAAGACTTGGATCTTGATCCTGATCCAAAGTCTGTTGTTAATATGGATCACTTTTTGTGTCTGAAGGTGTCTGGCCACAACCAAATGTTCCTACCTTGCATCTCCTGGTAGCAATCTTCAATCTAGCCGTCTTAGATCATCTCTCAATGCAAGAGATATCCCAGCAGAGGACTACAATTTGGAATTTGAATTGCAGCAGTAGCAGCTTCTTAATGATTTGGCTTGTTTGTCTCAGACCCAGTCTCGGCTCAACTATTCATCATCCATTAACGCATCCTGTTAGGTCAAACACCTTGACTCTGTCTACCTGGAAGACCTCTTCGCTGCTGAGATCTCATATTCCCCCTCGGTATTCAGATCAATCAGTCCTCAGGCTCTCAGCATCTGTTTTTTCGCCTTCGCACAAATCAACTCTTCTTAATCAATTCCAGCAGCAGCAGCAACAAATCATGTTGTCACCAATCAATACCAATGTTTTCTCGCCCAAAAATGTTGATCATCCTCTCCTTCAATCCTTCTTTGGTTTGTCATCTCCAGGAAGAATGTTTCTTCAACATGTTGAACTCGTTCTCCATTGAGTTCTCGAGTATCTGCATTCGCTCAATGTGAAAAACAGCAACACCAGTTGCGTAGCCTTAGTAGGGGTGGGCATCCCATCCCGTCCCGTTCCGTCCCGATTTTTTTGGGTCTTAATGGGATTGAATAATTTCATTCCGATCCCATCCTGTCCCGTCTAGAATGGATGGGATGAAGATTTTCAATTCCGTCCCGTCCCGAGCTATTTTTTAATATTATTATTTATTTATTTTTATTCATATAAACTTACAGATGACTGATAGAAACTCATGGTGTTTGCAGTTATAACAGAAATGTTACTTCAAGAAATAAATATTCATTAGCAAGAGAAAAATAACAGACTGTTGCTTGGATTCCCAATAAAAGTGGTTCCAATTATTTAATTTTCAAATATTGATAATACTCAGGTGAGATGAAAAATGAAAATTAAACTGAGTAATATATATTCAGAAGGGAACATTCAGGGGGCGGAGCCAAGAATTTGAGATGCCCGGGCTGTAAAATAATTTTTTTAATTACAATATATGTATTGATGGTAAACCAATTATGATATGTTAGAGCATCACCAATAGGTCTATATTTCTTCCCTAACAAAAAATAAAATGTCATTTTGTCAAGGAACCAATGAATTTTGTTTCTACAGTAATGAAAATTATAAAATCAGTTGGGAGGCCATCACAGCGACACGATACTCTTAGTGGGTCCCATTTATCATGTACTTTTTTAAAAGTCAGCCCACTCGACTTCATTGTTAGGGGATTTACGTGGCTACCTTATATTTGCATGTCACATCTATATCTAATTATAAGAAGAAGAAAAATTTCACGCTCTTATATGATGATAATCTTTGCGACAGTCACAGGCAAAACACTGATCCCGTCCCGTCCCGATCCCGTGTGAACGGGATGGGATAGGGATGGGTATATCTCGTCCCATCCCGTCCCGTGACCACCCCTAAGCCTTAGCTATCGTGAACTAGGATCCAACATGGATGGTGTTGTTGGATCACCTATGAACTCATGGTCGACTTGGGGGATCTCCAATGGGAAATTGGACGGGGCGGTTCAAGGGGATGAATTAGGTCAACTTGGTCGTCTTGGGAGGTCATTTTCATTCAAGCTCGCAAACAACAATGGAGAGGAGCCAAATTTATCATGGGTTCAGTCATTGGTGAAAGAATCTCCCCTAAGATCAAAGAGAAGCTCCAAGTAGTACCAAATCGTTTGCTCCATCATCTGGCGACGATTCAAGTTCTTCCAACTCTCAGGTTGACTTAGTTGATCACTAAGTTTTGGGAGCTTGGCTCGAGCAGATGCAGCTCGAAGGTGAGGAAGATTAGTTTGCAAGGAGGAGAAGGAAAGGAAATGAGCCTTCCAATTGGTGGAGAGGAAGGATGAGCCTGCAAGGAGGGAGAGGCAGAGGAGGTGGCTGCAAGGAGGCTGAGATGAGAGTGAGAAGAGGAAGAGAAGGTGGAGAGGAGGATGAGATAAAACCCTAGGTACTCGGGCCGGGCTGGGTATCCTACAGGTTCTGGAAATGAGAACCGACAATCGGACCGAGTATTCCGGGCCGGGCTAGGTTTGGGACCGTTTATTAAAATGATATTAAAAACCCAGACCAAACCGACCCGTTCGGTCCGGTTCTCAGGTCGGTCCGATTTTTCGGTTTTAAATGCCTAGCCCTAGTTGAAAGAATGGAAGTGGAGTTGAATTATTATTTTGAATATGCCTTGAAATGCCCTTTTCATTCATTTAAAAATGATTGAAAATACTCACGATGTGAAATGTATTTTATATAAATATATATTTATTGAAGATACGGTGTGAAATGCAGATCTTAAAAGGTTAAAATTTTAAGTGCTTATATTGATCTTGATTATGTTGGAAAGATCTAAAAAAATATACTTCGACGATACAATTTACTAAAATTCGATAATTATGATAATTTTTATTTTGAGAAAAAAATACAATATTTTATCTTCGAATCCATGTACACATTTAAGCTTTATTATGTTTTTCTTTTGCCCTTGTACACATTTTAAGTTTTATTATGTTTTTCTTTTGCCCTTTTACATGTTTCATAGTTATAAACATGCTATTATAGTGAATGAACACATATTTTCCAACTTTTGATCCTAGTCATATTTATCTCTATTTTAACACCTAGCTTATTTGTAAGATAAACTAGTGTATTACCCGTGCCGTTGGCATAATAAAAACTGGATGGTCACACGAGGTCGATTTCGATTAATATTTTAAACAATTAAATAAAAACCATTTTAAAATTGTCGTAGTGAGTTTTCCCAAATTTGATTTTTCAAAATATGGAGTTCTACGTCTTTGCTTGAATGTACCTTAAGATGTCCATATACTTTTCGATAAATATGGAAAATACTTATGATATGAAATGTATTAGACAATTTATTTTTTGAAAAATGCATATGAAGTGAAATAAATATTTAAAATTTTAAGCACTTGTATTAATAATTTATTTCATTAAAAATTATATTTAATAATGCATTTCAACATATCAATTTTTCCAAAATATGACAACAAAGTTAGTTTTGATCATTTTCACTTTGAAACAATACAAACACAACCACATATACTTTCCACAATCATTTTTAGTTTTATGTTTACTTTTGACCTTATACATGTCTAATATATTTCAAAAATTGTCATTATAGAAAATGAATCTTAACCATCAACATCTTCCCCAGCTTTCAATCTTACCCCTCATTTATCTTCAATTCCTTATGAATAATAAAACATATGAATGATTTGTAAGATAGACTAGGGTATTTCCCTTGTCGTTAATACTTCACATACAATTTTTTATTGCTAAGTATCATGTAGTGAACACTCTTACCACATCCTTACTTTCTCCCTCAATTAATTTTGAATTGCAAGCATATTTTAAGGTAAAAATATATACTATAAACTTTAAGTTAACTCACTCAAAATTTAAATCAATTGAGAAAAATAAATTCAAACACCGAGAATGATTCCTCCCAAACTTTGAATTTCCCAAATATGAAGTTCAGGATTTTTATGTTTAGATGTGCATTAAGATGCCCGCCTTTTTTTTCTATATGATCGACACATCTCATTTCTTTGAAAGATATTGAAAAATACTAACAACATGAATGCATTATACATCTTTTATAATTAAAATATATATATTAAAATTTTAACGCTTGCATCATTGGTTTCATTGGAATTTTTTTTTAAAATTGCATTCCAGCGGTATCAAGTTTATTAAAAGTCGATAACCAAGTAAATAGTTATGCCAATTTTAATTTTGAGAAAAAAAAATACAAAATTTTCTTTCCCTATCATATGTACATTCAACCAACATTTTTCACACAATTTTTTCATTTTCTTTGCATTATAAATGTTTTATATGTACAAACATTTCATTATAAGAATGAATATCAACCTTCAACATCTTCCAATTCTCAATCCTAGCACTCTTTTAATAATATAGTTGATTTATTTTTTTAATCGATCATTCTTTAATATTTTTAATTTTCTAGTTAATTCACATGAGCCTAACTCCATCTACCTCTCTCAAGTTCTTATACCATCACTAATCTCGGTCTATGTGATATATACTACATCGGCCTATTTGGACAATTTATTGGATCGCTAAATGATAATCACATAATTATAACATTATTACCTCTTATTATAATTTTGTTAATCCTTGTTTTATCTTATTTTAGATTAATTATTGAATTTTTGTGTTTTTGTAGAATTTGGAGCAATAATGAAGAAATCGACAAAAAATGAATTGAACAATCTCAGATGGTGACTTCAGAGAAAGTGGAGGTGAAAATAACATAAGCCCATAACGTAAACTCAAAACCAAACCTAAAATCAAACCTTAAACCCAAAACCTAACCCATAACCCAAACCCAATCCGACCCAAAGAATATTCTCCCAATTATACCTTGATTTACTCCATGAATCATCCCATTATCTCATCTCTATTCATTTTATTCATTCTCTATAACTACAAGAGAAAATGGTGAGAAAGGGGGAGGAGGATAAGGGAATCAAGCATCAATAGCCAAAATCAAACCCTCCTCCTCAACACAGTGATTCTCATCACCATCACCACCTATCCATCTCTCACCCCCTCTCTGTCCAGATCACTCCTCCATCACCGCCACCGGAGCCACCACCACCTCCGAACAGCACAACCACCACTACCCACCACGAAACAGGGGCGTGACAACCCTGTTTCGCGTCAAACCTTCATCTCGCCACCGAGCACCACACAGACTGTCCCTCCACCACCGTCCCTGTCCAACAACCAAGCACCAAACATCGCGAGCCACCATCATCGCCGCGAAATAGAGCCAGAAAGATCGTCCGAGCCGCCATCACCGCTTTTTCTTCATCTCGGCTTTCCTTTCTGTCTGTCTCTCTCATGATCACCACCACAGAGCGACGCGTCAGGGGAGCACAACCAACGCGATAGGAGAATCAGGGAAGTCCGCCTCAATTTCTCTCTATTTTTGTGTGTTTTCATCACATCTCTCTCTCTCTGTTCTTCCGCTCCTCTTTCTCTTTTGCAGGTTCAGGAGTATCTTGGAGGACGAAGGAGCTCGCGAAGAAGAAAGAGCAGCGATGTTGCTCGTTGGAGACGACGACCAGAGGAAGCACAACTTTTGGGCAGGAACCAACTATTTTTCAAAACAGTTGGTTATTCGCACCCGATTTCTGCTTTGTACCACCATAGAGCTTTTGTAGTTCATTTTCTCGGGATTCATGTTCGGACCAACTGATGATCTGCTGAGTACCACCACATCGAGTTTGTGACAAACCAAAAGGGTTGCATAATGCATTTTTATTTATTTTACTGAATTGTGTGCTTAATTGTTAATTACAATTTATTTCTGAATTTTTTTGATAAATTGCTTTCACCTTTCATGTTCGAGAAATTAAACTTGATATGTTTGGTAGTTAGAATTACCCTTTATCAATATTCAAAGCATGTGCTAAAAAGTATGAAGTTTGAACTTTGATTAAGTGTGCCCTAAAAAGACACTTAATGCTTGGTAAGAGTGTATTTGCTTGAAATTAATTGTTAATGTTTGTCAGAAACTTAATATGATTGAAATTGGATTTTAATGATCACATATTCGGTGTAAGCAAGAGATTCTCATCCCTAAAGCTTCTCGTTTATAATTTCAGTAATTTAGATTTAAATATTTCTGCTAACTCATTTGTGAGTCTAAGCCCACAAAACCCATCTTTTATTTTATTTTATTTTTCTTATTTTTAATTTATTTTTAGTTTAGTTTAAAAATGTTGTAACCCCATTGCCTCCAAATTAGTTTAATTAAATTATTAAATTCAATTACATCCACTTTCCCTTGTGGGATCGACCAGTACTTGTCGTTGTCTACTAGTTAGACGATGTGCACTTGCGGTTATTACAAGTGGGTCAAATTATCATATTTATTTAGGTTAGTTAAACTTGCATCACTAAAATTGGGAAAGCCAGATGCAATTTTTTCTCAGGCATTCAATATTACTTTCCAATCTGCAGTTAATTGTCACGTTGCATCATTGTTTGTAAGTATAGCCAAGGAGTTCGGAGTTCAGAAATCAGTATGGCCATCTTTATCATATGAATATACATGGCACAACCAATGTGGTTGTTTTATTTTGCATGGAGTAAATTAAATAGACATGAGGTAGGTTATTAGAATGAAAACTATAGAAAAGCTGGATAGAGAATGTTAGAAAAGTTGTATGCTTTAGAAATTTAAAATTTATCCTGGTTCACTCTATAGACTGTCACGATGTTTAGTTTGTTTGGTATTTCAATGCTAGTAATATAGTCAGATGATGTGGGATTAGTTCATGCTTCTATATCCCTAGTGTGTTATGCTTGGTTCTTAAAACAAATATGCAATGGAACATGCTTGATATCATTTTTTTTATTCAAAACACAATCTAAAATGCAATAGGCATTAGTTATTAGTGGATATCCAATTGTAAAAATCTTTCATTTATCAATCATAAAAGACACAAAATTCATAGTCAAGGATATTAGAGGCTCCTTATAAGAGAATTTTTTTTTGGTGAAAATCTTCTTCAGCGAAATCATTAGATATCCTCCTTTAATTGTCTTTCTTTATTGTAAATATGATAGACATAGGGATGTGATGAATTAAGAATCTCATTCAAAGTCAAATTGGTGGGACCCATTTGTTACTTCTTATCTATATTACAATTCAGAGTGGTATTTTACTATTTATTGCTGACGGGGACAAAGTCAAATCGAAATGAATAGAGATAAAATATGGTTAGGATTGAAAGTTGAAAAATGTATTGAATTTGAGGGTTGAGATTCATTTTTTATGATGGCATATTGGTAAATATAAAACATGTAAAAGGGCAAAAATAATGGAAAACATTTGAAAAAAGTTGGTAGAATGTATATGTGGCGGAAAGAAAAAATATTATGTTTCCTTTTAACAAAATGAAAACTATGATAACTATCTATATTGTCATCGAATTTTGGAAAACTTAATATCGTTGAAATGCAATTTTGAAGATCTTTCCAACAAAATCAATAATCAATACAAGCGCGAAAATTTTAAAATAATTAGAAAACATATAATGTATTTCGCGTCTTTAATATTTTCAAAGCAATGAGATATGCCGATCATACCAGAAAAAAATGAGTCGGACATTTTAATGTCATTTAAGCAAAAACGCTAAACTTCATGTTTTGGCGAATTCAAAGATTTGGGGAGAATTCATTCTCGGCAATGAGTTTAACTCTATAAATTTATAATATATATTTACCTTAGAATAGACTTACACTTCAATACTGATTGATAGCTAAAATGGAGATAGTGACGGGGGTGTTCAGTATAAAATATTTGGCAAAAATAAAATTATGTGGAATGCCAACGGCACGGGGCATACTCTAGTTTCTAACATGGCAGGGCATACTCTAGTTTCTAACATGGCAAAATATTGAAGCTCCATCGTACTTAACCCTTCATCCCTGTAAGAAGTAAAAACCCACCTCAACATATTTTAATTTTTTAAGCCCATTCTCTCTCCAAAGGCCATTTTAATATCGAAGTTTTCATTCATATTCTTGAAAGGGATCACCAGATAAGTCGGAATGGTTTTTTTCTCACCCACTAGGTGTTTCTTTGGCATACTCAACTCAGCACTCAACATTAATTTAGGTACTCGTTCCACTATTGTTCTTTATGGCAGAACTCTTACGGTGGATAACATCAACGAAAGGAGCATCTCTCCCAAACCATTGTGTGCTATGAAATCAGTGTGAAGAGTCAATAGATCACCCGTTTTTTTTCCCCATCCAATTGCGCGACCCGTTTTTTCAATCCCGCCAATCCCGTCCTGTCCTGAACTAATTTATAGCACACAATGGCCATAAACATACCAACTAATTTATAGCACACAATGGTCATAAATTATAGCACACAATGGTTTGGGAGAATCAACGGGTATAATTTATAGCACCTCCCGCCAATCTCGCTCTAAAGGGTTCTAATCGCTATATGTTTTTCTATCTCATAAAAAACAAGTACACGCATAAATTTTCACGTTGGTATGTTTATGGCCAGTAGGCATTTCACATTTACAATTTGTTCAAGTCTAATTTTTTTTTTTTTTAAATAATCCGTTCTTATTTGGGTCCTTACTCATACACATAGTTTTTGTCAGGGATTAAGGACAACCTTGGGAGGGTTTGTGACAATGGAGTGTAAAGTCCAAGGTGGGCACTCGCTCGCTTCATGATTATGAGAGAAATTCAACTGTATCGCATTTTAACTCGTATCTCGATGAAGATTTAACATTATTATGATGTGAATCCATAATCTTTTTCCAAATTTTAGGTTGAAACAAAGCTCAAATGATATCACAAATAGTTTAGTCATGTACACATACGGTCCTTAAAATGTAAATGAAAACTAAATGGGTCCTAAGCGAGAAGTCAAAATAGAAATCAGACTTGTTTTAGCCCGATTCCAATGTATGTATGTATATATTAAGAATCCAAAAGTGTTTTCTAGTGTAAGCTCCTTGCATTTGCATAAACTGATGGGGGCTAATACTCAGGCCCACATGAATTTTTTTTCACATGTCCAATCTTTTCACACCCACATATAAAAAGGTCACAACCTATTTTTTTTTTTTTTGCAAGAAGATAGAGTGAGTTTTAGGAGAGGGTATTCAATTTCGGATTTGAACGGATTCTGAAATATTTTAAATCTCGTGGATTTGAAAAGGTTTCAAAGGATTTTACAAAATCCACTAAATTTTGATGGATTTTAAATGATTGGATTTCGTAGATTTTATAAAGGTTTGTTATGGATTTCTATGGATTCTTATAAATATGTTATTAGTCAGAGGAAATAATAAAATAACATCACCTACATTGTTATCCATGCCAGCACAAATCATAAAACATCCATCAAAATATCAATTAAACAATTGTTTGTATGCTACGAGAAATTTACTTCAAATTAAAAAAAATCAAATACATTGAAGATGATTAAAAAATAATACAAATAACTATTTTACTTCAAACTGTTATCTTCGCTACCGCCACCTCTCCTCTTCCTCCTTTATTCTTCTTCTTCTTCAATCACCACCACCACCACACTACCACCACCTCTCCTCCTCCTCCCCCTCTTCTTTTTCTTCTTCTTCTTCTTCTCCATCAATCACCACCGCCACCTCTCATCCCACCTCCTCCCGTCTTCATCTTGTTATTATCCTCCTCCCATGCCTCACTTTTTTTTTCATTTCTTCTTCTTCTTCTTCTTATCATCCTTCTCCTCCACTTTTTTTTCTTTTTTATTATTTTTCTCCTATCTTTTTTTTTTTGTCCTCACGAAGGTTCTGGCAAGTGGGGAACCTCCACTAGTAAGTTGCAGGAACCTCTAAAATGGAAAATGAGAAAAAAAATGGGAGAAGAAGAAGATAAGGGGAAAAAATAGAAGAATGAAAAGAAAAACAGCGAAAAAAAAGAAAGAAAAAAAATCAAAAGCAAAAAAAATGAAGATGACGAAAATAAAGGACAAGAAGAAGAGAAAATAAGAGGAAGATAATAATAATAATAATAATAATAATAATAATAATAATAATAATAATAATAATAATATTATTATTATTATTATTATTATTATTACAAGAACAAAGGAGAATAGGAAGTGCGGGTGGTGGTGCAGCCAACGGTGGAAAGGCATAGTGGTGTGGCCGAAAATTGTGGGGCGAGGTGGTGCTGTTCCTGTGAAGAAATAATAAAAGGTGGATAAGGGAAGGTGGTGATGTCCTTCAGCAGATCCCAAAAAAAATGGGGTGATGGTGTCCTACAGCGAAAATGGTGGTGTCATTTAATAATGACCACCAATATAAATCCATTGAAATATGAGGGAGGAAGTTGAAATTGAAATGACTATTGTTATATATACTTTCCACTCACGAATCCATCAAAATCCACAACTTTAACAAATCAATTAAAATCCATTACTTTTTGAATACCCCTTGTTTTTTGTAGACTTTTGAAAATCATGAATTGAATATCCCTGATTTTGATAGATTTTAAAACAATTTTTCAAAATCCGTACTTGAATACCCCTAGATTTACATATATTATTTTAAATCTTTAATTGAATACCCCTGAATTTTAATAGATTTTAAAATCCTTCACAATCCATTAAAATCTGTAATTGAACTAGTGTAATACCCGTGTCGTTGGCACTATCGCAGATTACATCATACTTTCACGGCTATGTTGAATACTCAGATTTGGGGTTTTATTTCAATTTATAAAAACACTTGCATAATTGTCTATTACAACAGTTATGATGAATTAATTTTGTAAAAAGAAAATAATGACAATCAATGCCATGAACACCAAATAAAAAATCAAAATTTCGACAGAGGTTCCCTTCTATGTTTCAATATTGAAACATGTCTGAACCTGTCATAAAAATTTATAATGGCAATCAATGCCATGAACACCAAATAATATCTCCATGTGCCAAAATAATATCAAAACATTTAAGTACATCAAAGCCATACATTATTTAGACCTATACACATTTCAAGAGCATGATCTCCACCATTACAAGACCAAAGTGAAAAGAGATATTAACAAAATTTCTTATTGTCCGCGGCAAGTTTGAATTAACTTGCTCATCACGAATTGTAACCGTGACGCCTTGTTTTTCTAGAAATTTGATCTATGGCAAACATATAAGTAAATAAGTAATTTTAAGGTGAAAATTGCCCAATTATGGTGGAAAAACTATGCATTTTTCTTACAGTTTCTTCTTTGACTGAATCCACCTGCAAACAAAAAAGGTGTCATACATATGAGACAATCAATTCAAAGTAAGATGTAGTAGTATCAACATACTATAGTACCTGTCCGAAAATCATCATTTTGGAATAGGGTGGATTTTGAACTAAGTGGTCCATAATTATGGTCAGGCACAATGAAAGGTTAGGGATCCCTGAAAAGAAAAAAGAAATGTTTTTAGATTGCAACAAAAGCTTTACAATTGAGCTATATTTTCGGACCAACCATTAATTCAATAAGCAATCAAACCATAAATTTAACCAAAAGCGGGGACTATAAAATATCCATCATACATTAATCTTCTGGAATTGACATTATTCTTTCAATCGTATATTTTCACATTGTATTTTTTCCATCAACTATGTTAAAAAAATATTATTGACACCTAAAATGGAGCACTAAGCAAGCAAGCAAGGAGACGCCTGCCTACAAGCAATCAAGCTGCTTGCCTGAAAGCATGCTGCCTACGACACTCCTATTCTTCAAGTTATGATTTTTTGAAAGCAGACATTCTCAACTACAAATAGTATCAACCATTCATACATGTGATTGTGAAGGCAAATTTGACTCAACTAATAATCTTGAAAAAAATTAGCAAGACATTTATATTCATAAAAGCATGCTGCCTGCAAGCAAGCCAACACGCTTAACCAATTTATCAACCAATGCAAAACCAAGCAAAGCTACCTTAAAACAAACTGCAAACTAAGATCAAACCCCAACACATCAAAACTCAAAGTACTAAATGCATATCAGATCATAAGCACAATTTCACAACCAATTCAAAACCAAAAATTCAATCAAATCATCTCATGATCAATACACTTATTGCATTAACTATTTTACTTCAAAGGCAAATTTCGAAAGACTTACATGGAGCACTAAGCAAGCAAGCTGCCTGCCTGCCTGCAAACAAGCAAGCATGATTCTGGTAATCTTGACATGCAACTAATAATCTTGAAAAAAAATAGCAACTACAAATAGTATCAACCTAAAATTTGACTCAACTAATAATCTAGGAAGCAGGCATTCTCAACTACAAATAGTATCAACCTAAAATGGAGCACTAAGTAAGCAAGCATGCTGCCCGCAAGCAACCAAGATAACTGTCTGCCTGCCAGCCAGCCAGCAAGCAAGCAAGCAAGCATCCTGCCTACGACACTCCTATTCTTCAAGTTATGATTTTTCAAAAGCAGGAATTCTCAACTACAAATAGTATCAACCATTCATACATGTGATTGTGAAGGAAAATTTGACTCAACTAATAATCTTGAAAAAAAAATAGAAACTGCAAATAGTATCAACCTAAAATTTGACGCAAACTAATAATCTTGAAAACAAACATTCTCAACTACAAATAGTATCAACCTAAAATGGAGCACTAAGCAATCAAGCATGCTGCCAGCAATCAAGCAAGCAAGCTGCTTGCCTGCCTGCAAGCAAGCAAGCATGCTACCTACGACACTCATATTCTTCAAGTTCTGATTCCTCTCATCTCCCAAGCACTGACAAATAAGAAAAATGTCATAACATACTTTCCACTTAACACAATGCTATTGACAAGCATGTTGAGGCTGAAAGAGCAAAGGATTTGGGTCCAATCAAACTCCTCCAATCCATGTCCATTCACAGTAACTCAAATCTTGTTCCATGGGAGTGTTGAGGTATAGGATCATGCTGACTGATAAAGCTAGAGATTATGAGCTTACCCTCCTTTGTTAATAGAGATAATTGCTTTAGTTCATTTAGATTATAGTTTGTTCCCCACTAATAAAATCTAGTTCGAGTTTGCCCAACCCCAACTTGCCTTGAGCCACACACAATGGGTTTTGGTAATGGGTGGGCTAGCTTCAACTAACACAAAAGAACGCAAGCCAAGAAGACAAAGAACAATCATAGAAGTGTGATTCCTTTATAGTGCAGTACTCAGGTGAAATTGTAAAAACTATGACGGTTTATAAGAGTACACAAAAGGACAGAGTTCAAAAACCAGATTGTTGGGGTTACAAAGTTGAGAGTTGTAGCACCCTCACAAAACATTTAGAAAATGTCATAATTTCCATACAAACATAAACCAATATTTTCATAAATGCCTTGCTTCAACAAATTCAGAGATCTGATTATGCTTAAAATGAAAACACCAAGACTGCATTTCAAAATCAACCACGAATTTCCATTACACACTAAGTTCATAACATAACAATGTGAAAACAATCAATTACATCTAAGCATCTAATAATCTTGAAAAAAAATAGCAACTACAAATAGTATCAGCCTAAAATTTGACTCAACTAATAATCTTGAAAGCAAGCATTCTCAACTACAAATAGTATCAACCTAAAATGGAGCACTAAGCAAGCAAACATGCTGTCTATAATCAAGCATGTTGCTTGCAAGCCTGCCTCCAAGCAAGCAAGCATGCTGCCTGCCTGCCTGCAAGCATGCTGCCTATGACACTCATATTCTTTAAGTTCTGATTCCTCTCATGTCCCAAGCCCTGACAAATAAGAAAATGTCATAACATACTTTGCACTGAACACAATGCTATTGACAGACATGTTGAGGCTGAAAGAGCAAAGGATTTGGGTCCAATCAAACTCCTCCAATCCATGTCCATTCACAGTAACTCAAATCTTGTTCCATGGGAGTGTTGAAGTATAGGATCATGCTGACCTGGTCAAGCTAGAGATTATGAGCTTACCCTCCTTTGTTAATAGAGATAATTGCTTTAGTTCATTTAGATTATAGTTTGTTCCCCACTTATATAATCTAGTTCGAGTTTGCCCAACCCCAACTTGCTTTGAGCCACACACACTGGGTTTTGGTAATGGGTGGGCTAGCTTCAACTAACACAAAAGAATGCAAGCCAAGAAGACAAAGAACAATCATAGAAGTGTGATTCCTTTACAGTGCAAGTACTCAGGTGAAATTGTAAAAGCTATGACGGTCTATAAGAGTACACAGAATGACAGAGTTCAAAAACCAGATTGTTGGGGTTACAAAGTTGAGAGTTGTAGCACCCTCACAAAACATTTAGAAAATGTCATAATTTGACTACAAACATAAACCAATATTTTCATAAATGCCTTGCTTCAACAAATTCAGAGATCTAATTATGCTTAAAATGAAAACACCAAGACTGCATTTCAAAATCAACCACGAATTTCCATTACACACTAAGTTCATAACATAACAATGTGAAAACAATCAATTACATCTAAGCATCTAATAATCTTGAAAAAAAAATAGCAACTACAAATAGTATCAGCCTAAAATTTGACTCAACTAATAATCTTGAAAGCAAGCATTCTCAACTACAAATAGTATCAACCTAAAATGGAGCACCAAGCTGCCTGCCTGCAAGCAAGCATGCTGCCCACGACACTCATATTCTTCAACTTCTGATTCCTCTCATGTCCCAAGCACTGACAAATAAGAAAAGTGTCATAACATACTTTTTACTGAACACAATGCTATTGACAGGGATGTTGAGGCTAAAAGAGCAAAGGATTTGGGTCCAATCAAACTCCTCCAATCCATGTCCATTCACAGTAACTCAAATCTTGTTCCATGGGAGTGTTGAGGTATAGGATCACGCTGACCTGGTCAAGCTAGATATTTTGAGCTTACCCTCATTTGTTAATAGAGATAATTGCTTTAGTTCATTTAGCTTATAGTCTGTTCCCACTAATAAAATCTAGTTTCAGTTTGCCCAACCCCAACTTGCATTGAGCCACACACACTGGGTTTTGGTAATGGGTGGGCTAGCTTCAACTAACACAAAAGAACGCAAGCCAAGAAGACAAAGAACAATCATAGAAGTGTGATTCCTTTACAGTGCAAGTACTCAGGTGAAATTGTAAAAACTATGACGGTCTGTAAGAGTACACAGAAGGACAGGGTTCAGAAACCAGATTGTTGGGGTAAGATAAACCAATATTTTCATAAATGCCTTGCTTCAACAAATTCAGAACTCTAACTATGCTTAAAATGAAAACACCAAGATTGCATTTCAAAATCAACCACGAATTTCCATTACACACTAAGTTCATAACATAACAATGTGAAAACAATCAATTACATCTAAGCAACTAAACACATCCTGCACAAACCTCAAAACCCATAAATCTCCAACCTTTAAGCTATTATACCAAACCCCAATACTCAAAAACTATAAAGCTACAACCTTTAAGCACTCTTAAAAAAGTGGAATTTCATCAAACAAATATGGTGCATCCAGTAGTAGGAATTTCATCAAACAAAATGAAGAAGTCAAAAAAGAAGAAGAAAACAAAAGGAATACTTGTTACCTTCAGTGACTCCTTCGTTCCTCCAGATTCTTGCCAAGTCTGCAAGTGAAAATAGACACTTCAAAGCCTCCACTTGTTTCCAAACAAAAGAGCATCAGAATGACTGCATAATTCATTTTTGCTAAAGATGAACTACAATTGTAGGGGCAGGGTAAAAACAGAATGTTGAAATCTTCTTACTGAGAAACACAATCAAGTCATTAAGTTTCCACTTGTATTACTGTAACTTGAGTTTCTATCTTACTTGATCTTCCACTTAGATTTTTCTTACTTGATTCTTCCACTTAGAAGCTGCAAGATGGAAAACATTTTCAAAAGATATGAAAACTGACAGAATCAAAAGATATGAAAACATTTTCAAAAGCCTCGGTGGGTTGAGAAGATTACCAGAAGCATCTCCACGAATAGAGGTGGGTTGAGAAGATGTAGTGGTGGCGAGGTGGGTTGAGAGGTGGAGTAGAGGTACGGATGAGGGAGAGTTTGAAAGAGTGGGAGGTTTAGAGCCGGGAGTGAAATTTTTTCAAAGTTTTTCAAAATTTTCAATTAAGTGGTGACCACCAAGACAAACTCTATTGTGCCATGTAGGACAAACAAAGCCCATTTGAACTGTAAGATAGATACCACCCCCTTAGATTACGGCTTCTTCACATAAAGACACAAAATAAATTATTCTTTCTACCTTCGACTGCTCTCTCGCTCTAAAAGGTTTCGCTAACCGCTCTCTGTTTCTCACTACAAACATGCACACGCAGAAGTTTTCATGTGGGTTATGGCCAGTTTCAAAGGCATTTCACACTTACAATGTGTTCAAGTCTAAAATTTTAAAAATAATAATATTAGGTTGTTATTTTTGTCCTTATCTACGCTCATACTCATAGTTGAGCTCTTCTATGCGTCGAGGGAATGGGCGAGGAAAACAGTGAGGGAGTTTTTACCACGCATTCCCCTCGAGATTCACGAAGGTGCGCATCTCGAGGGAATGAAGGGTCACACCCTCCTCCCTCGCCCATCCCTCGACATTTAGAATTCTCGCTCATAGTTTGAGCCCTTTTTCTAGGAAACGCGCGAGGAAATGGGCGAGGGAGGGGGTATGACCCTTCATCCCTTTGAGATGCGTGTCTTCACGGATCTCGAGGGGGATGAGTGGTAACACTACCCCTCGCCCATTTCCTCGACGCGTAGAAGGGCTCTAGTTTGAGTTGCGTGCAAATTTATGTATGCTATTTTCTGCTTGGGTATGCTTGGATCTGGGGGGCTTCTGCGCACAAAGGACAGCCGTCGGATCCGGATGGACGGTCTAGATCTGTGGACTTAATTTTTTTTTTATTTCACAATTTTTTTATTGCTTGATTGAGCTTTTAAACTTTTTTTATCCTCTACAAACTTTCAGAGAAGAAAGACTGCAAGCAATTACTTGATTGAACTTTTAAATCAAGAACAAGAGAGAAAAGAAAGTATCATCTACAAACATCCTTTGAAAGCAAAAAAAACCATTGGGACACCCAAGCTCAAAGCCTCCATTGTAGAATTCAATCCACAGTATGTTACAAAACACCCTACAGCCTTGTGAGCTAACACTTCGTCTGAGAGCACCATGACATTACCAAGCCCCTGTCTGATGTTTCTTTTGCAAAGCTGCATAAGTGAATTGAAGGGACCTATTTCTGACTATGACAATCAGGTTGATACTCAAAGTAGTGAAGATGAAGATGACAATGATTCACTTAGTGAGATCGAATAGTGCTTTTTGAGGCAGCTAGATGGAAAGCAAGAGCTCACAAGTGATGCTCCAGTAGATCAGGTCAGCCCAAGCAGTCGTTTTGGCATCAATGTTGAATCCGGATTGTCATTTTCTGAGGAGAAGAACGAACATTCCTGCTTGAGTACAGGTGATGTAGAAGATTCAATGGGTAGTGAGGTTGTACAAGGGGATAAAGAGTTACACATTCATTTTCTCTGGGTCGTGCTTTGAGAGAGAGAGAGAGGGGGTGGGTGAGATGCGATTTAATGAGAGAGAGAGAAAGGAGTGATTCATTCATAAATCTCAGTCGTCCACCAGATCCGACGGCTGAGATAGATTCATTTTTTGCCAAAACTTTTAATTAAATGTATTTTGAAATCCATCTATTTGGACCGTGGATCAAAACCTACGGTTGTGATATGTGCGCAGGAGTCCGGTATGGTTACGGTGAGGAATATGTTGGTGTGGAAAAATGAATATGTGGGTGTGAGCGAATATTTATTCTGTAAATTGACATGTTCAACTCCGTTGAGAAAGTAGATTTTGTGATTAGCCTGTTGAAATAGATTATGGAATTTTGATGGGTTGGCTTACCATACCAGCCGGCATGAAAATGGCTTAATTAATGTGTGAGAGTTGAGTTTGGTTGAGGGATGAAAACAGAAACAATGGAGAAATCCGGAGAAGGCGATTGAAAAGGAAGGGAAGGGTGTATGGAGTATGGAGTATGCAGTATGCAGTAGTTGGATCCTTCAAGTTCAAGTGATCAAGGGAGAATGAACAACGGTAACCTCCAGTCTTCAAGAGGGAGAGGGAGAAGGAGAAGGAGAGGGATGCTTGTTCGTTCGTTCGTTCATTCAATTAGGCTGTTGGGATGGATGATACCAATTTTTATTTGGTACTTTTTTTTTTTTTTTTTTTTTTTTTTAAATTTTAGCTGTGGGGTGGATGCTATTAACACATAGGTCTCCTAATCACAATTAAACTCTACCTCTTTTAGGGTTTGATGAAATCTGGAATCCTTCTTCACGTTTCAAAGTTTCTCCTTTTCAGTTTGACCTTTTCACAGTTTCACCTTCAGAATGACGATTGGGAGCGGGAGCTTATCATCATCACTTCCCATTACTTGGACGGTAGCCGAAAAAACTAAACACTCCTACTACAGTAGCTGCAAGATTAATACTGAATTTGGGGGGAGTTGGAGCAGCAACAACACCCATGGGTTGGGTTTATACTCATCAAGAACGACAGCAACTAGCACTAGAGCAATAAGCAGTAAAAGAAATCCTTATTCTTGGGTTCAGCGAAGAAAAAATGTCTTCAAAGATTTTCTTTTTAGTCGGGAATATGGTAATGATGGTGATGGTGATGGTGATGGTGATGGTGATGGTGATGGTGGTGGTGGTGGTGGTGATGGTGATGGTGGTGGTGGTGGTGTTGGTGATGGTGATGATGGTGGTGATGATAATCGCAACGATGATTGCAATGATGACGCTGATGACAATGCAAGAGAGGAGGAGTTTGCTATTCCAGTAATCAAGTTTGAGGAAATCATCAAGGAAATTGAAAGTCGTGGTGCTTATGCTGCTAGTGTTTTCACTTCACATGTATTAGAGGTGGAAAATTCTAGGGGTCGAGGGAGGGAACGAGGGCCATTCATCCGCTTCGAGATAAGTACCATTGCACATATGAAATTTGATGCACTTATCTCGAGGCGGATGGGTGGCTACTCGCCCCCTTTCCCTCGCTCCCTCCCTCGCTCTGTAGCAAAGCTCATTAGAGGTTTTACAGAAGGAAGGAATTCGTATCAATGTCCTTTCTAGGTACTTGGATTTGCAGGTAGTCATTTCATGCTTGTGGGAGCTGGAAGAGGAAAATCCAGTTTTTTTTTTTTTCACTTATTAATGGTTAATTTATTATTTTTTCTAGGAAAAAGGTTGGCTTTTAGCCTTTTTGACGAGACATTGTTCTTTCATACGCAACCGCATGCTTGCTGATCCAGATTTCCTTGTTAAGCTTACAACTGAGGTATGTGTGTGGCTCAAAATACTATTCTCCCCAAAGGGCACAAATATATGGACTGGACTGGAGATGGCTCTCGTAAATCATCAACCTCTACCATGGTCCTCCACAAAGCATACTCTTCTTGCCCAAACCTCTATATCTATTTTGAGAATAAAACCTTATTGAAATTATCTAGATATTTGATTCCCAAACCTTCACGGTTCTTGGATTTTTTAGTTAACTAAGTGTGACTCCATAGCAAATTCTTTTCCTTATTTTTTTGCAATTGACAATTATTGTTATGGTCGACACCAAATAAAATATAAAATGGAATAGTTTCAAAAGTGCTATTGATCAGCATGACTCTACTTCCTTTGGAATTATATTTACTTTTCCATACCTTGAGTCTGCTCCCAACACGATCGACAACTCACCCCAATCCTTTTTTGATTTGGCTGTGCCCTAAAGGCAATCCCAAATATTTCGAGGGCAGGAATCCAATATTGCACTTTGATTCAAGCAGTTCATTGTTGTTTTGATCACACCAATTGGGATAGTGATGGAAATGTGGCGGATTGGGGCAGATTTGGGCAAATCCATCTCCGTTCCGTTGGAGATTCTCAAATCCGCTCCAAATATTCATTTATCATATTTTTTAAAAATCATCCCCGCATTGGACAGATTGGCGGATATCTGCACCGCTCTGTTTAAATGGAAAAAAAAGGAAACCCATTGTCTCTCCCATCTGACAGAAATTGAGAAGACACCGCCCATGTTTCTCTCCCACCTGTCTTATATTCTGCTCCTCACAAAAACGTATTCGCCTCAGGCACAGGTTCTGTTGTGACGACAAGAGGAAGTTTAGAATGGACCCTGAAGCCTTAGCTGTTGTGCAACTCATTAAAGGACCCATTGGTGTTGTTTTTGTGTGCCGGTGGTGGTCGGAAGCGGTGAAGAATGTGCTTTGTGGTGGTGGTTGGGTCCAGAGAAGAAGAGAAACAGAGAAGGAAGGTGGCAGGCGAACACGTTATGTGCCAACCTTTCCAAGTTCCCATCAACACAATCCTCACACATCAGAGCCACACCCCTCTCTCTCTCCTTCACATGATAGCACACCCCACAACATGTCACACAGGCATAATTTAGCACCCTCCACCATGGATCCCACAACCAAAAAACACTCTTCCTCATCAATCCCTATCAACATCATCAAACACCAACACCACCCAAACCCAATCCCTTCCTATACACTACACAAAAAACCCCATTTCCCAAAACTTAATTTTTTCAATTCAACTCACATACCCACTCCTCCATCTTCCCTCAAATCCCCAAAATAAATACACTGGTAGTGTCCTTTTGAAAATGGTGGAGAGAACTGAAGAAGAAAATGTTGAAGAGATGAAAGAGTATTGCACACGTTTTCGGGTTTAAAATTTGGGTGCTCAAGAAATTTTTTGGTGCAACTGCCTCATATCATTTAAGCTACCATGAAGAAGAAGCTGATGATTTGGCAAGCCTGCCTTAGCACCAAATTAGAAGATCATAAGGGCTTCATTTTAGAGTTTCTCATCAGATCCAGTCATTCTCATGCTTATTGAATTCACGATCATCCATTTGGTAGGACCAGGTTTGAGCCTCCTTGGGAGAATCAGGGCTCTCACGAAAAATGTCCTGTAATAAAAAAAAAAAATGGAGAGGAGGAAAGTCCTGTAATGAAGAAAATGGGGAGGAGCTGAAGAAAAGAAATGGTGGGTAGGTTTAGGGTTTTTTCTTTTTAAGGGTTAAGGGTATTTCAGTAAATTCTACACATAATGGATATAGCCAAATCCTTATCCGCCCTGAATATTTCATGGATGTTGTTTGGATATCTATATCCGCCCCGATATCCGTTTAGGCACATCCAAAATCGGCCCAAACGGGACGGGCGGGGCGGATATCTGTGAAAATTTGCCCCACTGCCATAGCTAAATTGGGAAGAGGACAATCAAGCCCTACATGATCTTGAATCATAGTTGGATAGATTTGAAGGTTTTCATTTGATTAGTGCAAAAGTCAAGAAAGAAGATCGGATCATTCCGTACCACAACACTTGAATGCGAGCCCCCTTCTTATGCTTGAAAGACTCTAATGGCCCAGGTTGTTTAGCTTTATGAGGGATTGCGAAATAAGTAATAACAAGAGAGAGAATCACCTTGATGTGAGCCTGTCTAGGTTTTGAAAACCCGTATGCCAATCCATTTATGTTTACTGTGATTATTTGAAGGTTAGGGTCTCATTAAAATAGTCCTAACTCAGCTCCATTTAATATTGAACGACCGAAGCCAAATCTGCTAAACATGTAGTCCACGAAATCCAAACTCGCTGTGTCAAAAGCCTTTGCAAAATCAACTTTATAAAGTAGAACCCAAAACTTTTGAGATGATCTTTGATGGTCAAGATCGAGCTAATAGGCATAAATTCCTCAACTTGAATAGCTCCTTATACTTTGAAAGTGATCTAATCTATCTAAAGAGTTAGAAACGAATTCCTTAATCGCCTTATTGACATCTGGTTTGATAGCCTTCCAGACCGCCATGAAAAATTCATTCGGGCTACCCATCTATCCCAAGAGACACATTGCAAACCAATGCTCTCATGGCCTCAACTACTTCCTCGCAGTACTTCTCTGTAATAACTAATAAATATGAGTGGTCTTAAAATAGTGAAACATAATTTCTGGCTGTCAAATTTTAGATGCCACACTTATTGTTCTATGAATAGATGATAAAGTGTTCATATCAGGTAATATTTCAAAAACCTCTTAAGCGTATTCTTGGTTGTGAAGAATTCAATTCCTAAGAAATTAAGTCAATGCAACGGCTTTTGCAAGAGTGTGGTTGTCATCTTTGAGCATCTGTGACAAAATTGTGCGATCAAATTCTCAAACTTCTTATAAAATATGTGAATTGTATTGTTTGCTTTTGTGGGTATGTATGAAAATGTTAGGATTTTCAACCACAAGACTCTGGATGTTACTGAAGTCTTGATTACCTTGTGGCATTGGACATCTCCTTATTGTTTCAACATGGAATTCAGCCGGTGCAGGCTCGTTGGAAAAAATTTAGGTCCAACTTAATTGTATACTTAAACCTAATTATACAAAACTTTTGTTTAAACAGTTTTTTTTTAGAATCAACCCCCATTGACTTTGACCCGATCTTTTCATAATTCCGTCTTTAGCCCTATTAGGAAATTGTTGAAGTTAAAGTTTTCTCCACCACCACCAACGGGCAACGACACCCTCACTTCCCCTATGAAATCAGGTCTGCACCAACAGGTAATCGCCTCCATGCAGATCAGACTACCACCTCCATTCGTTGCAATTTAGAAATAGCATACTACCGGTCACCGCCCTCCAACCCTCGTCTGCCTTTGATCAGGCCACCATCACCACAACCATCGGCAATCGGTCACTACCGGATTAGGCAACCCACTAACACCATCGGGTCAACCAACCAATCCACCACCACCATCCACTGCCTACCACCACCATTGAGATCCACCACCATCAGACGAGAAAGAGAAAGGGAGGGGTACAAACCTGCCACAGACCACAGAGAGTCTCTCTCTGTTTTCATCAAATGAGAAGCCTATCTCTGTATCATAATTATAAAAAGGGTTAAAAAAGTCATTTTCACTAATAGGTTTTAAAAAAAAATAGTTTAAAGAATTAAAATAGGTTGCAAGTGAAGACAATTTCTCCTATCAGTACTTCTTTTAACAAACATCTTGTTTCAAAGGAGTACTATTAAGTCTTTCTAAGCTATTTGAAACTTGTATGTTTTGGGTCCCTTGATGATTTTAAGGTTGCTCTCTTGTTTTCCTCTCTTTTTGAGATAATATTGAAGCTTTGGAAAAAAAAAAAAAAAACAAACAAACAAACACACACACACACAACATGGTGGAGCAGTATTATGTTTCCTACATGTTAGGGGTTTGGGAGACATCCCACCAATTCAACTTCACTTATTTCTCGTTCCCCTCTTCACCTACTCCCCCCTGGCATGGCATTGTGTACTATAATTCTTAAAAATTTGATCATCTTGCAGTTGGCTATTTATTCTTTTGGCACTACAGTTGGCGAACTTCATAAGAGGGGAAAGGATTTCTGGGATGAATTTGAGCTTTATGCTGCAGACCTTTTGTTGGGTTGCTTGTTAAGAGTGTTGTATTCAGTTTATATGCACCCATTATTTCCATTGGACAATCAAATTTCCCTGGAAACATGCTACAGCCCATTTCAACTCTCACCAGTCAATTCTGGCGATCGAAATATATATTCATGGACCCCCTTTACATTTTGCCAAATGTGATGATATATGGAGCGGTTGGGTATGTTTGTAGTCTTATTGGTCAAGGCATTGCAAATGAGATCATGACAGCCAAAAGGTATGCTTCTGTCTTTACATTCTTCTATATGTTTTTTTAATGTTGTCATAATATTCAGTTACAAAGTTGTAATGCATAGTTTATAATACATAACGAAAACATATCCAATCCTTCAAGGTTCAGTCACCTTTTCTTGCTCGTGTATTAGATAAAAAAAAATTCTATAAGCTGGTAGAATGAGGTAGTCTTCCCTCATCGATGATTTCTTTTAGTCATTGATTAAAAAATTTGCTACTTCGAAGATTTTCATAGTACTATTCCATTTACTGTATATTTATTTTTCATATTTTTAAAGGTTTCAAAGATTGCAGGAAGTTCTGTTCTTAAATGGCAAAATCTTTGTGTGCTTATAAAGATGGGGGATTTTGTTTTAGACCTTGTTACATTCTTTAGTTGTTATTTTCTTTAGAAGTTGCTTAGGTAGCATTATAATGATTGTCATAGTTTGTGCTTGATGTGAAAACTTTCGCGACTTTTCATTTGTTACAAGTTGGCATTCGCTTATGCTCGACAGGGGCATTTTGCAGACTTGCATATGAATTTAAACAGGGGCGGATCCGGGAATTTGTGCCAGGGGGAGCCAAATGGACTGTCAACTAAAATTTGGTGGTACTCAGTAGACAGTTCAGTAGGTTGAATGAACACAATTTAGGTTCAACAATCAGTGGGTTCAATAAATGTGAAGTATAAAAATAATACTAACAAAATTGGGAAGAGTATTACCCAAAATGAAAGCAATTGAGTGATTTTTTTTGTTTTGTTTTCTCTAAATTATGGGAAGTAAATATTTTGAACTGATTTTTCCCTTTCTTATTTTCAGAAATTAGAAAAATAAAGGTTGAATTTTGACCAACAAGTAATCCAGGAAAAGTGACTCGTTAGGTATCGCATTCTATGGTAAATGGTGGGCCCATAAGATAGTGTTGTTTTATGCTACACTAGTTGGTATTCTTAAGTGGAATACTAGATCAATATTGATGTAAATTGAGTTTCCTTTAGTAATAGTATTATTAGTTATATTGTAATAGGCCACTTTAGTAGGACATTGGTTTCCTATTAGGTTTATGGTTTATTTCTTGTTAGAGAAGTTAAGTTAGTTAAGTCGTAGGTTGCCCATTGTGAGGTGGTTGATTGATGGATTTTTTAATTTTGTTTATCAGTTTTAATTCGTTTATCATCACTTTATTCATTGTTTTTAATTCCATTTATTTTACAAGTTCTATCAGTTGGTATCAGAATCAAACTATTCTTGCTTGGTTCGATGTGAAAAAAAATTCTAAATAAGATAAAAGGGATCAAAGAGTATGTGGGAAAAATTATCGAGATGAAGGCAACAACAAGAATGGAAAAAAAGTGTGTACAATTGATCGCGGCGCATTAAGGGACCACCGTCGGACAAAATCCCTCTACCACCACCGACAACTCTCACCTTTCATCTTAGCCACCCCCACCACCACCGTCACACAACTCGCTCATCCCGCCAAAACTCTCTTCGATCCAACTGATTGAGCACCAATCAACAATCGATCACAACTTCCTAGCAGTCTGCCACCTCCTTTTCCATCGGCCCGTTCAATCGCAACCCCTCCATTGATCGTCCTTCGCCACCCCGCCCCCACCCCCTGTTTGGCCGATCGACACAATGCCCTCTCTTCTTCCCTTCATCGATCTTCAGCCTTCAATTCCACTGTTCGATCGCAAACCCCACTTGAGTCATCAATTCAATCGCCCTTTTGCTTCCCCTTGCCTTACTCGAACAAGCACCACAATTCCCACATCCCATCGATCGACTGTAACAATCATTCAATAGCAGGCCACAACCCATCAACAACTCCATCCACTCCTGTCGTTTGGTTGAAAGTTCACTTCACTACTTCAGATCGATCGGCAACCCCTATTCGCCACCTCTTGGCTCATTTTCTTCCATCGTCCTCCCTCAAAACCATCTCTTTCACTGCATCACAGCCCAAGCCAAATTCTTTCCTTTGTTTCAGTTTGTGAAGCAGAAGATGAAGACATGAAAAATTCAACTTCCATCCCTGTTCGAGAAAAAGATTTTTGTATGAAGGGCTATGGGCACCCCCAAAATTTGTCACCACGAAGGTGTTTTAACGAAGACCAGCACAACCTCATGTATCAGTTAGCACTACCACTGGTCGATGGTTTCTGTATTTTTTTCTGCTTAGGTTGTTTACCATCACGAGCTAGTATACTTAACACCGTAGGAAAATTTTTGGATCCATTCTCATACAATTTTGTAGCTTATTTCCATAAATATGCACTCACTTTTCCCATCAGGCAATGGGTTTATTTCAGACTCAGTATTCAGATTAAACTTTATTTTTAGTGCCGAGTTCTTTGGGGTGTAGCATCTACAAATGCACAGTTCGAGATCGACTTCTACTTGGACACTTCGCATCTGTTGTTGTTTGTGCTCGTATGACTCAGACTTCAAGCTTGATTATGAACTTCTTCAACCCGGGGAGGTTGATGTTACTGGGTTTCTTTTAATAATAGTATTATTAATTATAACAGTCCAGTTAGGACGTTGGCTTCCTATTAGGTTTATGGTTCGTTTCTTGTTAGAGAAGTTAGGTGAACAAGCCATAGGTTGCCATTGTTAGTTAGTTATTTGAAGAAAGGAAATTTATATTGTTTATCAATTTTAATTCATTTATCGTCAATTGATTTTATTCAATTACTCCATTGTTTTCAATTTCGTTTATTTTAAAGTTGAATTCTATCAAATAAAAACTAGATAAAATTAAGGGGGGCCAAAGTGACATCCATTTTTAGGTACACAAAAGCATAACTAATTTTCCAATCTCTCGGCCCATATGGGCAACTTCTGAATATAAAAGCATTTAACGAGCCATTATGAAATTTTTTTACATGTTACAATTTGAAATATGAAGTCATATAATGAAACTCTTATCATTCAGAACAATAAAGTGATATCATCCACCCGGTTACAATGCTAATATTTATGTTTATTACGACGGAAAGGTCGCAAAGAAGTTTCAGGCATTTACTTTGCATAAACACCGAACATTTTTTGGTTAAACAAGGACATAATGTGATATTAAAAGAGTGTATTGCTAATTAAGTTTTTTTTTTTTGGTTAAAGATATTGCGAATAAATGTTTCCTAAACCTAGTAATATGCTTGGTTGAAGCCTTAAAAGCATGCAACTTGAGCCATATACCCAAATTCATTACATTAGCGTCATTCACAAATAACACGGATGATGAACATTAACAAGAGTAACTATAATTAATAATTACATTGTGATTAGCATGAAAGGTTGCATTTTAAGAGCACATGGATGGAAGTGGACTAACTAGAATCTTCTTCCTTGTTTCATGCATGGTTCTAAAAACTTGTCAAACTTACGTGTCGAGGCTCGTTTCACGTCAGAACCTATGAAAAATGTGTTAAAACTTGAGGTGAATTATAAAAGGAATAAAATGTAAGTTAGACTGAATAAGAGACTAGAAGATTCCAAGTTACACCTTAGTTTATATCATAGTTATGAATTTTATATCATACTTTATATTTTGCTAGTCGTGGTTTTGTATGTCATGTTTATAATGCCACTTGATAGTAGTTTTCTCTCGAGCTAATGCCTCACTCACCTACGAAAGGCTTACACCTCATGCGTGGAGACGCATGCCTCGTGTGTTAGTCCATTAAAACTCTGTGTCACGTCTTCACACTGTAAAATCATGGTACTTTCATGCAACGGTGAGTGAGGCATTAGGTGTGACAATGGGGAGAGATGAGCCTCCCACGTAAATCATGAGAGACTTCCCATGCAAATTGACATGAAAGGAAATTTAAACCTATTAAAATATCCATTTGTTTGTATAGTAGTGTGGCATGGATTTCCTATCCTTGATATCATTGTCCATGGAGGTGCGGATATTCATTGTAGCATTGCATGCACTTAGGCGTTGCCTCAAGGTCTTTGGAACTTCCATTATTACACTCCACCATCCTATCCATTTACTCAAAAAATTAAGAGCCCAAAAGGGTTCTCTCCCTTTTGGACAATCTTGCATGCAGAATCTTTCAAGTAAATAACATCCAAGAGGACTTATAGTACCAAACCACTACATCCTTTGTGGGAACTCAGAGGAAACTGCAATCATATCATGATGAGGTGTGCTTTCGCCCAAAGTTGTGGAGGAAGAAACTGGGAGAATTCAAGGTGAATGGTCCACCAATTCACTCTCTTTTGGATATCTGTGAAGGCAAGTCAACTGAGGCTAACTAGGGGGTGGGCACGGGACGGGATGGGAAAAACCCCATCTCGATCTCGTCTCATCCCAAACGAGTTTGGGACGGGATGTGCTCTCATTTTTTGACAAATTGTTGTTTACCCAAGACCCAATTTGCTTAGTTGAAAAGATGCAAAGACAATTCGTAGAACTAGACATAAATGGTAGCCTTAGATTGAGTATGCAACATCATAATAAACTACCATAAATGATAGCTGAAATTCACCCTGTAATTAAGATTTCTGCAGAGTTTTGAATGACTAAGAGGTGGACAGTATAATGGCAATGGTGGACCTGCTTTATTGTTTCGAATAGTGAACAAAAAAATGAGTAGATTTGGGGTGCTAAGAAGAATGTTTCATTATTGCTTTAAAAAAACAGTCATTAAATTCATTGTCTTGACACGAAATAAAACTCTCCAATGTAGTTAGCAATCTCATTTTGAGTTTTAAAGAGCTTGCAATTAAATTATTCATTTAGAATTCTAGAAATAAACCAATATCAGGTAGTTACAGATATAGACTAAAATCAATTACACTGATTTTAACTAAATTCATTTTTCTTCAATTATACTAATATTGCAATCCTAAAATAAATAAATAAAAATATTAATAATAAATAATGAAAAATTAGCTCGGGATGTGATGGGATTGGCGGGATTTAAAATCTTCATCCCATCCCATCCCATTCTAGATCGGGATGGGACGGGATCGAGATGTAATTATTCAATCCCATTAAGACCCAAAAAAATCGGGACGAGACGGGATTGGGACGGGAACAGAATCGCGGGATGGGATACCCACCCCTAAGGCTAACTAACAAGGGGATGTGTGTGGTCTAGACTGCTTCATGTTTGGTTTGGGTAGCATGGGTAGAATGTAACAATAGGATCTTTAAAAGCGTACATAAAAATTGTGGATAGTTTATGGATTGATGTGAGTGAATTTGTGAGCACCACGATTTTCATGGCATCAAAAGGAGAAAGAGGCTAATAATTACAGGCATGAAGAGATTTAGTCAACACTTATATTGATCCGTTAATTCCTCTACTCACACATCCTTTAACTGATCCGTGTTGAAGAGAGAGACCTCTCGCATTCTCCATTCTCCATTCTCCATTCTCCTAAGAGGAAGTTGCTTCACCCAAGAGACATAACCCACACTTTTTTCTGTAATGAAATCCAACAAAGCAAGCCTTTCCTTAAAATAGTCCTCAGCCCTTGTCCACTCTCCGCGCACACAACACATGGTAATGAGATCCAATGTATGGATCTTATCATAGATTTCACGAAGCAAGAGTTAGTGGGAGCTCTTGCCACTCAATCGAAGGATTACATGTGGGAGCTTTGCTAGTCGACATACTGAACAACCTTTCGTGGAAGCTATGAGAAGATGGATTACAAGCTCTAGATCCAATGTACGTCCACCAATTTTAGCTTAGTTGGTCAGACATTCACTCTCTTTGTGAGAAGTCGCCGGTTTGAGACTCATCAATTAGGATTTTGTGAGTTTTCGCTCGATTATTATGAGCACATGTACTCCACTGTTGATAATCTTCAGGCATTGCATATAACTGCTGGAGCGAAGCGAAAACAATTTTTCATGCGAGGTTGAGGCGATGGACCAAAGCGAAAGCAAGTCTCTATGCGAGATGGAGGCGATTAGGATATCAAATGATTATAGGCATAATCTTTGGAACGCAACCATTTGGTGCATGAATCTTCTCAAGTCAATTTTACCATATAATGTAGTGTTGTAGTTATCAATTGCATTGCATATGTTTTATTTATCTAGTCATATCACTCACTTAGCTGGTTAAAAGGGAAACGTTATCAGACAATTGTTCGACTATCCATTCTCTACGGTTCAAAATGTTGGGCTACTATGAGACAACATACTATTAGGATGGCGGTAGCGAAAATGCGTATGTTAAGATGGATGTGTGGTTAAACTCGTAAGGATAAAATTAAGAATGAAATAATTAGGAGATACTTAGATGTAACGCACAAATGACAAATTTGATAAAGACGTTTAATGTGGTTTGGTCGCGTGCGGAGGAGACCAAACACGACGCCAATTAAAAAATGTCTAGATTGACAAGTTAATAGAGGATATAGACAAAGGAGACAACCGTTGAAAACTTGGATGAAGGCGGTGAAGGAAGACATCTTTGAGCTTGGATATGTGTGAATGTTGTATTACTTCGAGAACCAAAATACGTGTAGCCGATCCCAAGAGTATCAAGAATGGGCTTTGATGATGATGATCACTCGCTTAACTGGTTGAAGTAGTTTTTTGTTTTTTTAGTTATTTTTTTTAATTTATCTAAAAATCAAGTTAGAAATGAATAGTCTCCCTGGAACACCATGTCGTGCTTGGTCAAAGAGGATCTTGCACAACATGATTGTAATTACTTTTGACAAGAAATTGTGTGAAATATTGAATGAAATATGATCGTTTTATTTCAGCACTAAGAAATATTGCAATCTCTTGAGACATTTTATGCATAATGCATATGTGATATCCTATACTCAACTTTGAGATTGCCTGCCAAGTAACCTTTGATGGGAAATCTCATCATTTATTTGTTAAAAATTGCGTAATTCCTTATTCCTTTTTTTTATGTAATCAGGAAAATGAAGAAATCAAATGGAGATGTTTCCGTGCCACCTCTTATGAAAACTGCAAAGACTTGGGGTATGTATGGATTTTTTTTCCCTTCAAGTATGATTTAAGTAAACGTACAAATTCTTAACCTTCTATAAAAGCCATCTTCACAAACATTCAATACATGCAAATAGAGATGGTAAACTGATATGAAGTTAGGTTGTGTTTGATTCCTCACCCAATGAGTACGGAGTATTATGTGAGCCTAATACATTATAAAATTCTTTTTAGCCTATATTCTCAACAATATTGCAGCGAAAATAAACAATAATTCAATAACAAAAGCTTGAAATACAAAGCTTTGGAAAACTGAATTAATCTTATATTCAGTTCTACCTCTCTATGGTTATATAGATCTTATTTATACTAATAAAGAAACTTGTTCTCAAATAAACCTAATCGTAAACCTGGTTGAATTGAGAGCCCAACTATTAAATACAAATCATAGCCTTAAACTAGTAATTGCTGGTCCAACCCAAAGCTTTTATATTTCATTGGCCCAATCCATAAAACATCCCCCCACCCACCATTATAAGTCGGAATGTTGCATTCTTTAAAATCTCAGTCATTGTCAGATAAACCAAGAATCTCAAGGTCATTCTCATGATCAACCTCATTATTTGCTGTTAAAATTAACAAGAGGTTGTTGAGGAAGATTACACCAACATTACCAAAACGACTCGGCTAATTGTTGAAGTTTCTCTTTAGTAGCAGTGGTGTGGCTGCCCTAAACCCCTACCACGACCTTGTCAGCTCCCGTAAGGGTTTTGCATTGGAGGCATGGGTGGTGTTGGTGTTTTGGTTTTGCATTGGAAGCCTTGGCAGTGTTTGTGGAGGAAAACTGCTTTGACAATCTTTTGGTTTCACAAGTTCACATTGCACGTCTGTCCTGAGTTGCCCAATGTCCTTGGGAGTTTCTGTCGTGCTCCCTTTTTTGTGCCAAATTGTGTAAGTGCTGATTTCACCGATCATTTATCATCAATTTTCCTTGAAAGATTAGGTTAAAATACCTTTTCCCAAAGCTCATCTTTTTGTGACCTATACAGTTAAAATGATGATATAACGGTTAACGGGTTGGAGTTGTTATGTTTCAACATTTTAACTTTTGGATTTAGCGGTTGGATAAAACACCGTTAAGGGTTAAGATGTAAGATGCTTGTTTGTGTAACGGTGTTACATCGTAACGGACGTATATATAAGGAAAGAAAAACATAACTTCTCTGATTGACGCAAAGACTGAGTGAGAGAGAGAGAGACACACGAGAGTGAGTGGGAGAGACTCACGCTGCTTGTGAATTCAAAGGTATGTTCATAATACACTCCATATCTTTGACAAATTCTTTGTGATGGCTTCACAAATCTCAAGCGCAGTCATGAACTCCATATCTGAATCTTCTATTTCACAATTGATTTTGGAAATTAACTCCTTGAGGGGTTCTTCGTCTACTACTGCACCAACTTTAAGAAATCTCTTATTCCCGAAAGGGGTTTTGTAAAGCCCCAGAAAGAATTTGGGAGAGAGAGGAGTTTGGGATTTGAAGATGGATTCGATTTCTAGGTTTGAACTTTGTGTTAGTTTGAGTGGTTGAATTTGGGGGAAAGTGGTATGTGACTTGGGCTTTATATTGGTCCATTTGGCTCTCTTATGGGTTGGGTTGAAACACAGTTAAGCATTCTTTTTAGAAACCTTTTGACATTTTCCAATAAGAAATATTGGAAAATTTGGAAATATATTTATTATTATTTAAAAAACAGTCTGTTAAATCTTGATATATCTCGTTTTATCATGGACTAGTGTAATACCCGTGCCGTTGGCACTACTATAAAGTACATTGTACTTTCATCGAATTGTCGAATAATCGCAATTGGGTTTTTCTTTCATTTTTTTAAAAAATACTTGCAATGAAAACCAAAGCAAATTACTTGCAACAATTTCATGCAAGTAATTTGGAACATGAAAAGCATAAAGTTAAAATGAATTGGAACATGAACTATAAACTATAAACTTCAACAGATTTTGCTAGAGACAAACCTACCAAACAGAGAAACCAGCCTCATGAAGCTAGTCCAAGAACCAAAACGCGACTTCTCCGAGATCCCCGTGCACCTCGCATACCTGAAACATAAAACCCAATGGCTATTTGATCAGACTTTGAACTAATCTCCCACTCCCTAATTGGGTTTCACAACTTCAACGAAAAAAAAAAAACACTAAAACACTAAGAAATGAAATGACCACTAAAACACTAAAATCTAGGGTTTAAAACTGCAAAGAACACTAAAACACTAAGAAATGAAATCAAACATGGTTACCTCTTCTCGGCGGAGGAGGAGGGTTGATCTGCTGCGGAGGAGGAGGAGGAGGAGGGTTGATCTGCGGAGGAGGAGGAGGAGGAGGGTCAACAGGAGACGGCGGAGAAGAAGGAGGAGATGGCGGAGTCGAGGTTCCAGGAAGACGAAGAGAGCTTCGAGGAAGAAGAGAGCTTCGAGGGGGAGGTTGTGGCTCTTCGAGGAAGAAGAGTTGATCTGTTGAAATCAGAAAGCATCAAAGAAGTGAAGGGAGAGAGGTGGGGAGTGAGAGGAAAGTATCGAGGAGTAGGTTTTAACTTTAAGTTTTGCCAAAATACAAATCCTGCCACATAGGACATACACACTAAAAATACTGTTCATGAACAGTAAAAACCCACTTTGAAATGTAAGATAGATAGTTACCGGTCTGTTATCCATTGTAGCTGCATAGTTTGTGACAAATTATTTGTGTGGTAGGATTGAGATCAAGTGGGGTGGCAACGTTGATTGATGGTGGGTAAAGCACAAACGACAAAGTTGGTGGTGCAAATTGGTGGGATAGTTGGAATGGTATAATGGGTTTATAGAAGATGATATGGACGGTACAAATAGGGATTTTGTGGATGAAAAATTCTAGATGTCGAGGGTTTGAGCGAGGGTTTGGGCGAGGGATGGGGTGTCGCACGTGGTTTTGCATGGTTTCAAAAAAAAAAAAAAAAAAAAAAGAAAGAAAGAGGGGGAATCGAAATTTTGGGGGAGAAAAGGAGGGAACCTCTCCCTCCCCCCATTTCCATCTCTCTGTAGAGGAAGCTTTCCCTCTCCCACTCTCCCCAACGAAGACCAACAATCCCTCCCTCTCCCCAAAAAGGTAAACCACCGAGGAACCTCTCCCTCTCCCTCTCCCATTTCCTCTCCTGAGAAGACGAAGACGAATCGCCAAAAAGGTAAAGCTCGACAGTCCCATGTTTATTTTCCCTCTCATTCTCTCCCTCTTTGTGTGTGATTTCTTGTTGGGGATTTCTACATCTACGGTTTCCACTAGATCTAGGGTTTTTTTGCTTTGATATTGAATTGAAACCCTAGATCGAGCAAAAAAAAAAAAAAAAAAATCGATTTCAGTTTGAATTGAAACCCTAGATCTTTTATAGTCATCTCACTGGTTCTTGTATTTAGTATAGTTTTGTGAAATTGACTGCAGCAGAGGTTGGTGCAATTATAGTGTTTGATTTTATAATGGTGTTCTTCTAAAAAAAAAAAAAAAAATTTCGATTTCAGTTTGAATTGAAACCCTAGATCTTTGCTGTGATTTTTGGTTTAAGCTTTTCAATCTTGGTAGAGATTCCCCTAATTTCATGGAAAATATAGGCTGATTTGAAAGTGCATGGGTTCATTTAAGCAGACCCCTCCTACCTTTAGAATTGATGAACCACCTCAGATTTTCCTGCATTTTCAGTAATATTTAAGTCATTTCTAATGCATTTATTCGACTGAGTTAAACCTGTTTAATCAGTTGATTGATTAGGGTTTTCCAATCTATTTCTTTGTATCTAATTAAAATGATGTTCTGAATCTGGTATTCTAAACTATTACAATAACCTCAGATTATAATAATTATGTATTTTTTTTATTAATTACAGGTGTGGAGAAATGTTTTCTTATAGATGGGGTCATAGGTCCAATCCCACAAAAGAATGTCTCGAGGTAATCTTACATGTCCTCTCTAGTGTTCCTATTGTTGTTTGTTCCAATGTGAAATGAAGGAATATGTCCTCTTCATTGATTTGTAATTACTGAATCCACTAAGAAGAGAGTTGGTGCTAAATCTCTCTACTATCAACTTTGATTGCCAATTTACAAATTGAGCATAACCAACATAATTTTACATGAATTCAGGAAAAGCCTAAGATGCATGATCCTTAGTACTAGCTACAAACGATTCAAAACATTTCAGAAACCAAAGTATAACCAAAGTCTGAAAAAGAATATTGTGTAAACTGAAATCACAGTAAGATTGAACAACTGATCATATTTTTGTGGGTAAGAATCTCCTTACAAAAATCTCATTTGTAATACTGTAGGAGTACTTTTCACTTACAGATATGTGTTTCATGTGCAGGCTAAACCAAATATGCGTAATAGATGGGATTCTCCACTATTTGAGTTATGGCCATCTAGAGGTAACGACTATTTGTGAACCTTAGAAAAGGTATTTTCATATAAAATTTTCAAACCTTAGCCTTGTATGATAAGTTGATAACGAAATTAAAAAGACTTAAGTTTGAAGAAATTGAGATTCATTGGGATTCAAAAAACAAATTTGTCATTGTCGTTGTTCCATTCTTGAGTATCCTCCATCATGGCTGATTTTTTTATGTAGTTGGGTTATTGGATAATATTAGTATATTAATAGTTAGTTAATATATATATAGCCCATATTAAAGATTAGGGCATATTAGAGTTAGTTACATGCCAAAGATGTTATTAGGCTTATAAATAAGGCATGGAGTTGAGTATTGTAGTTGGTGTGATTGAATAAACTTTATGTTTTCTTATTGATCTTTGAGTTGGGGTTTATCATAGGTCTAGCTTACTTTTAGCTTTAGTTGTAGAGTAGAAATCATCATTTTCACTCTCATTTTTATCTTCAAAAAGAAATAGACAACTAGTCCTTGACAGAAATATGTAGTGATTAGATAAGGAGCAGAGTGAAAGTTGAGACGAACTCTTTTACATTAGTGAATAACTTTGTAATAGTGACACGAACACAGGTATCAGTATTCAACACGGATATGAAGTGTCAGATACGTTGGCTAGAAAAACAAAATATGAGATACGCTAGGGGACGCAATGGTACATTTTAGTATTATTTACTTTTCAACAATAAGTTTTGAACTATTAGTCATATTCATTCACTTATAGGTCAATATTATTACTTATGTACTACGAACTTGCCATGATATACCGATAACATTAGTATATGATTGAAACTTTTCAAAGATATGTGAAAAGTAAATATCGAGTATCCGATGGCACTATAATTGTGTGTTTCATTGCACTAAATGCACTTAAGAGGTACAATAATCCATGCTGATTGGCACTATAATTATTCAAACTTTGACAATCCTTTTGAAATTTAGTAATTATATTCTAAGTTTCTAACAGAGGAAAAAATGATTATGATGTATAAAGAGTTTCAGTTCACAACCAATGCTCCTTATATTGCATGACAATGAAATCAGGTTTAATTATAAGTACTACTGTGGTTCCTTCCTCCTTCCTTTAGGTATTGAAAAAGACATCATAAGAATAAGTCTGTTCATTGACTTTCATTTTAAGTAACGTGTCATGTTGGATCTAAGAGTCTAATTCATACAAAATTTGTGTGTTTGTTAGAAATTTTCCAATCATCACAATGTTCATCAGTTATTAAATACTCCGCAAGTTATTCCTGTGTATGTAGTCATTGTGTTGAGCATGTGTTGTTCTGGTGGCTTTCTTCTCATGTGACTCTTTCTGACCAGCTGGAATAAATCAATCTTCTGCTGCAATTGTTGATGCTGTATCATGTGTGACTAAAAAGGTGGACTCAAAAACACGAGATGTTAGACTCCTCCAGCCTACTATTGCCACTCAGAATGTAAGTTTTAAGTGACTTTTTGCATTATTACGGTTTGCAAGTAAACATGTAACCAAACTTCTAGCTCTCATAATCCATTTCTCATTACCATGCATGATGGGCATAAAGAGTTCAATGAAAGGAGGGAAGAAACTATTGGATACTACTAGGTGTGTGCGCTTTTGCTGCACATGCTCCTCAAATTGGATTAGTATCTTAAAACATAGTTAAATTATTCTTAGTAGTAGGGTGCGGAACCTAACAAGTGAAGCTTTTGCAAACTTGAGGAAAATGACACTTTTAGTTTAAGCCCTCCTTTGGGGCTTATTTTTGCGAAGGTGAACATAAATAAAGCACGCCACCTTTGAGAATGTCCTAAGCATGCCTCTGCTTTGTATATGTTTTCTGAAAGAGAATATCTTCACGCACCCACATTACTAATCAAGAGGATATGTGTTCAGGCAAGGGTGTCAGAGGCAAATTCTCTTTATGTAATGGATCGGGCAACTCAGGTATGTTGACAATATCCTAGCTATCTTATCCTTCTTGTCTATATTCCTTAAAAACTCATCATGGTTCTTCATACATATGCAGGAGGTGATTAATGCAATTGTAGAAGCGCAATCCCAAGCATCTGGTGGACCAGTAACTGGAATTTCTCTTGACAAACAACTGCTGACCATATCCTTTTCTATGAGGAAAGATTTTTTTGGCTTTCATTTGTTATTTCTTATTTAATTGGTTTCAGGGAGAGGTTCAGGTTACAGAGATATCAATTGCATTCTAGAAAATAGCATGCTTCTAACAACATATATCTGCATCTAAATAACAAGTATGTTTGACGGTATGCAGTGGTGGTCAACATACATAGTCCCTTAAC
Organism: Berberis thunbergii; assembly: GCA_003290165.1. Taxonomy (NCBI): domain Eukaryota; kingdom Viridiplantae; phylum Streptophyta; class Magnoliopsida; order Ranunculales; family Berberidaceae; genus Berberis; species Berberis thunbergii. The sequence continues at coordinate 79,403 of QNQO01002417.1, forward strand.
GTGTACCCATGCAAAGTTGACACATGAACCCTATAAATTCTCTAAGTGTGTTTCTGAGGCTTATCACCCAAAGGGGTCCAACACTGATCAATTTTTAGAAGATGGAACGTCCTTGTAAGTTCTAACATGAGTTACTAGAGTCGGGTGTTATTTAACTAGAGGAATTTAGGATTATAGTTGATAATTCATCTGTGATGAATATAAGCATGATATGTTGTCGCATTAAGTGAGGCAAATTGAGCATTCTCACCACTAGATGTTCTTGATGTCTGCCCAAACATGGCTGGTAAGAAAGATCGCATTACACTGATTGGATTTCAGCCTACATTCTGAACATTAACTCATTGAAAATCTGAACTTGTGATATCAGATCTCATTGTGTATGTTAGCAATCTGTATGTGTAACTAAACATTCGGTAAAGCTTGCTATACTGCTCAGCATGTTTTGGAAGAACAGTTGAAGGATTATGACTTTAGAAAAATAACTGAAGTCGTATTATAATCATAAATTACTCTCTTGAAACTATACCAAGTCTTTGGTATGGTTTATAAATTACTCTCATAAAACTATACCAAGTCTTTGGTATGGTTTAGTAACCAAATGCTAACTCTGAAATTTAGATATGTGTGATTAAGTAATGTTTAATGTAATTAGGCGTAGTAACTAATTTTGCTTTCAAAAAATGTCTGATTGTAAAATCCTTGACCTGTGATTCACATTAACATTCAGAGACATGTTGGGTTGCCAGAACTTAGAAGCCTACGGCGAACATTTATAAAGTTGACAGGACAATCCTGTTTGAGTGGACGTCCCCCACCTTCAGATGCCGATAGTGCAAAAAGGATGTTTGTGGACTACTTGAATAGAGAACTCGGAACTGCTTAGATGGCCTGAGACTGCAAAGCCTTTTACCGGCTTTCAAAGTTATGAACAGTGTTATAATTGTAATACCCATATATAGCCTATATAGAAGATCCCAAACAGTGACAAGAAATTTGAAGTCGCTTGTGTTGAGTTACTGACATAGGGTCCAATTCAGTTGAAATGCAGTTTAGCTTGCAACTTTTTTACCATTTTAGTGATAGACATCGTGTAGCAACTGGAATTTGTTTCAGTCAGAGGCAGCATTGTCTAGCAAGTGGATGTTTGATCAATAACTGTACAATGGTTGTATATGGATCATTTGATTCCAAATACATTTGAAGATTTACATATTAAGCAGTTTCGTTATGTATATGCGATGCTACTTGGGTCTCATATAAAAGACAGTAGCATCGTAGTGGTCATTTTCATGGGTGCTTCACTTTGTTTTACTTGCAAGAATCGTTGGACAGAGATGAATTTTAAAGAGCTTCGGAGGAGTTCAAAGACTAACTTCTGCAGTGCATTGTCATAATCCTTGCTCACTGACTACAAAAAATTGCCAACACTCAGAGGCGAATAGGAAAAATGGGGGACAAGTTCCAGCTGCGGTCTAATACCACAACAACTACCAACACTTGCTAGCCAAAACAATCAGTAACTGATGCATGGAAGAAATGTGAGAGCATCAAGTAATTTATATTTAGGGATAACTAAGTTGGAACAACAAACAACTTTGCAGCAATTATATTATGAACAACTTAGCCACTAGAACATTCATTGAACTAATGTTGAACTTTCAGCAATGAAACCAATGAGAAAGACGAAAACGCTTAAATGAACTACAATTGCAATAGCAGCCTGTGGTGATGTAATCAAATTGCAGCATTATTTGAAACCTGCCAATTACCTAGAGTAATTACTATAGATCAAACCAGGCTACTAAAATGCACTATAGCAAAAAACTACATTAATTTGAGCAAGTTATAGCAAGGAAGAACAAATAAAAATCAGAAGTATAGTTTATTGAGGCTAATGAACACAAGTTTTTCTATCAAGCAACTTCACAGAAATTCATATGCAATCAGAGTTAAGTCTAAATACTTGCTTAAAAAAAAGAGAATCTACTAAACAGACAAGTGTCTTTTACCAAACAAAGACTACTCATCGAACTGGTTCAATCAAACTAAACTTGAAATAAGTTCACAAAAACTCAGCTTCAAGTCTAAAAATCTTGCAAAATAAAATATAACCAATACTATCTACAGCCAAGCGAAGCCATGGTGGTCTTGCAAAAGAGCCTGCATAGGCTTCATCACCTTCGTGATTATCAATCTCCTGTTGACCATTGATATTGGTGTTCACCCATGCCTTTATATCCTTGTCACCTCTTAGAAGCTCTAGTATCTGAACCAGGAAGATTGAGTCAAAATTTTATCTTATCGACCACAATTTCAATAATGCAATTGGCTCCTGGATAACTAAACCAAATAATATACCATAGCTATTCATTTGTAAATCAATGCGTTAATATGTAACATTAAAAAATACAACTATAGTACCTTGTTAATTTTTTGCCAGAGTCTAAAAGACGTTCTAATACAAAGGGTTACAGCAATAACCATTCTTTGCACTTGATTCTCATCGAACTTTCCATCCAGTTTGGGGTTCAATAAACTCAATATATCCCCACTTTCTAGTATTGGTTTAGCCTGCACATGAAACACATATCTGTAAGTGAAAAGTACTCCTACAGTATTACAAATAAGATTTTTGTAAGGAGATTCTTACCCACAAAAATATGATCAGTTGTTCAATCTTACTGTGATTTCAGTTTACACAATATTCTTTTTCAGACTTTGGTTATACTTTGGTTTCTTTTTCAGATTTTTGGTTATACTTTCAGTTTACACAATATTCTAGCTAAAAGTAAGCTAGACCTATGATAAACCCCAACTCAAAGATCAATAAGAAAACATAAAGTTTATTCAATCACACCAACTACAATACTCAACTCCATGCCTTATTTATAAGCCTAATAACATCTTTGGCATGTAACTAACTCTAATATGCCCTAATCTTTAATATGGGCTATATATATATTAACTAACTATTAATATACTAATATTATCCAATAACCCAACTACATAAAAAATCAGCCATGATGGAGGATACTCAAGAATGGAACAACGACAATGACAAATTTGTTTTTTGAATCCCAATGAATCTCAATTTCTTCAAACTTAAGTCTTTTTAATTTCGTTATCAACTTATCATACAAGGCTAAGGTTTGAAAATTTTATATGAAAATACCTTTTCTAAGGTTCACAAATAGTCGTTACCTCTAGATGGCCATAACTCAAATAGTGGAGAATCCCATCTATTACGCATATTTGGTTTAGCCTGCACATGAAACACATATCTGTAAGTGAAAAGTACTCCTACAGTATTACAAATGAGATTTTTGTAAGGAGATTCTTACCCACAAAAATATGATCAGTTGTTCAATCTTACTGTGATTTCAGTTTACACAATATTCTTTTTCAGACTTTGGTTATACTTTGGTTTCTGAAATGTTTTGAATCGTTTGTAGCTAGTACTAAGGATCATGCATCTTAGGCTTTTCCTGAATTCATGTAAAATTATGTTGGTTATGCTCAATTTGTAAATTGGCAATCAAAGTTGATAGTAGAGAGATTTAGCACCAACTCTCTTCTTAGTGGATTCAGTAATTACAAATCAATGAAGAGGACATATTCCTTCATTTCACATTGGAACAAACAACAATAGGAACACTAGAGAGGACATGTAAGATTACCTCGAGACATTCTTTTGTGGGATTGGACCTATGACCCCATCTATAAGAAAACATTTCTCCACACCTGTAATTAATAAAAAAAATACATAATTATTATAATCTGAGGTTATTGTAATAGTTTAGAATACCAGATTCAGAACATCATTTTAATTAGATACAAAGAAATAGATTGGAAAACCCTAATCAATCAACTGATTAAACAGGTTTAACTCGGTCGAATAAATGCATTAGAAATGACTTAAATATTACTGAAAATGCAGGAAAATCTGAGGTGGTTCATCAATTCTAAAGGTAGGAGGGGTCTGCTTAAATGAACCCATGCACTTTCAAATCAGCCTATATTTTCCATGAAATTAGGGGAATCTCTACCAAGATTGAAAAGCTTAAACCAAAAATCACAGCAAAGATCTAGGGTTTCAATTCAAACTGAAATCGAAATTTTTTTTTTTTTTTTAGAAGAACACCATTATAAAATCAAACACTATAATTGCACCAACCTCTGCTGCAGTCAATTTCACAAAACTATACTAAATACAAGAACCAGTGAGATGACTATAAAAGATCTAGGGTTTCAATTCAAACTGAAATCGATTTTTTTTTTTTTTTTTTTGCTCGATCTAGGGTTTCAATTCAATATCAAAGCAAAAAAACCCTAGATCTAGTGGAAACCGTAGATGTAGAAATCCCCAACAAGAAATCACACACAAAGAGGGAGAGAATGAGAGGGAAAATAAACATGGGACTGTCGAGCTTTACCTTTTTGGCGATTCGTCTTCGTCTTCTCAGGAGAGGAAATGGGAGAGGGAGAGGGAGAGGTTCCTCGGTGGTTTACCTTTTTGGGGAGAGGGAGGGATTGTTGGTCTTCGTTGGGGGAGAGTGGGAGAGGGAAAGCTTCCTCTACAGAGAGATGGAAATGGGGGGAGGGAGAGGTTCCCTCCTTTTCTCTCCCAAAATTTCGATTCCCCCTCTTTCTTTTTTTTTTTTTTTTTTTTTTGAAACCATGCAAAACCACGTGCGACACCCCATCCCTCGCCCAAACCCTCGCTCAAACCCTCGACATCTAGAAAACTAGGCATCATATAACGAGACATCAAAGAAGGCGCAAGAGGGCCCTTAAGCCCAAAAGGGCTGCACGGCTTGACCCACGCTACCGGTGAGTTGCGCAAGGTTGACAATGGCCTTGCCAGTGGCCTGCACCGGTGTTAGAGTTGGGGTAGCCGAACATGAGGGAAAGATCGTTTATACCCCTTGGGTTGTCCCCTTGATCTTTGACTTTGAGGGTGGAAGAATTGTGGGCAAGTGGTTTTTCGGTTTGTTGGACTTGTCTCTAGGTGTTTTCCACCTATTCCTTCATCAACTTCTCCATCTCTACCATCTTCTGCTCCTCCCTTGACTGCGTCTAGTCAATGACGGTTTGCGATGTTGCCAACTCACCCTACAACTGCTCAATAGTCCCTCATGATTCTCGTCTCCTTGTAGTCACCATCTTCCAAGAGGATGGCAAAGCCTTGAGAAACTGAAATAATCTCATACTCAAAATTCAAATTTGCCTTGTTTGGTTACATGTACCTTATTTATAATAAAAAAGGAACTTGCTCTAGAGAAACCTAACTGTAATTTTGGATTGAGGACCCTAAATTCTAAATACAAAACGAAGCCCTAAACTACTACTATTATGTTTGGCCCACTTATCATGTTCTTACCCAAGCATCAACATGGATGGAATCTATGATGCTCTAGTCATACATTACAATGGGAATATGAAACCATGGCTTGACATAGTAATGAACCAGTTCCAGTCCCGCTGGACCAAATATGTTGACTATCACGTGGAGTTTGTGCAGATGTGCAATTTCAGTCTCTAGATGAGTTTCATACTTTGTTGATTAAATAATATTATTTATCTTATATTCCATTAACTTTATCCTACTATTCAGAATATATGGTAATCATATGCAACATCGTATCTAGAGTAATATTTAAATTGGTACATTTTGAAAGGCAAATAGACAAATAATTCTCTAATTCTGTGATGTTATGATAGTTTGGCTAACCCACTTGTTACATGTGATTTAATTTTTTTAGTTGATGATCAGAATTAGTTGATTTTAAAAAAAAAATATTTGTAGCTAATTCACGTATACATTTTGTGAGTTTAGGTCATAGACTGATAACATGCAAGTATGGTAACTCCAAACCTGACTTTATCTACCTCTCACAGGTTTATACAGTGGCTTCGATTTGAGCATGCGTGATATATACATGGTTGGCATATTTGGAAAATTCATTGGATGGTTAAATTTCGGAAAGTCAGGTGCAATTCTTGCTCAGGCATTCTACATTAGTGTGCAATTTGCGAGTAGCTTTAAGGGTGCGTCTGAACTTCTAGATATGCCCAAGAAGTGTGGCATTGAGTAATGCACTTTTCGTCACTTAGATATTGCCAGTTGAATCACAACCATTGTGGCTGTTTTAATTTCCAAGAGTTCAATACCGGAGTGATTAAATATACATTTAAGTTATTAGCATGAAAACCATAGTAAAGGTTGTGGAATGACATTAGCAGTAGTTCATTGCTTTAGAAATTTTAATTTATCTATAGACTACCATGATGTTTAGTTTGTTTGGTATTTCAATGCTAGAAATGAAATTAAATATCATCGGATACTGATGGGCTGGTTCATGCTTTCTATATCAATAGTGGTTTGCTTGCTTTTTAAAGCACGACGCAAATGAACATGTTTGGCATCAATTTTTTTCTGCCCTTTTTCCCCCTAAAGCTCAATTTAGAACGCAATGGGCACCTGGTATCAGTTTGCATAGGGATGGGGGGTTGGCGCTGCTCATGCACACAAAGCGCAGGAGGGGTCCTGTGCACAGATCTGGACCGTTAGATCTATTGGATGGTCCTGATTCATGGATTTGAATATATATTTTTTATTTATTTCAAATCATGTTTTGACATAAAAATTGTTCATTTGGGTTCAAAACAGGGTTTTTCTTAGCTTGTTTTGATATGAATTCAGTGATTTCTTGGTTCAATTTCACTTGGGTATTTGAGATTTTGTTTGATCTAATCAGAACCTATACAGAATTGTATGACCCACTTTGGGATTTGCTAGTTTCATGGTTGCATTGTACATAATTGTATGGTTGACTTCCATCTTTGCAAGGATTTGGATCCTTTACATGTCATCCCAGACTCATCATCAGCACCTTGACACAATCGAAGAAGATAGAAGAGTGAAGCAAATGTCTGTTTCTTAAAAGCAAACCCAGACCTTCTTCTCAAGAGAGAGCTCACATGTTGGAAGAGAAGATCAATGACAACAGTGTAGAGAAGGTGTTGTTTGTTCCCCACAAACTCATGAAGAGAAGATCAAGGACAACAGGGTAGGTCGGTGTTTGCAGCCTTGCCTCGTTAAGAAGAACCCTCGATCCCCCCCCTGTAAAGCTTTGTGGATTTTGAGGCAGATCCATTGCCAACTTGCTTCATTGAAACTGGTTTTGGGCTAAAAAACTTAAGGCTGATTTCTTGTTGCTTCATCTGTTGTTGGATTTGATCTTGGATCTGTTGAATATGATATGGGGTAAGTGAGTTAAGCCCTATTGAACCAGATTGGTCTAGACCCATTAAATTAAAAGGGGTTGCAAAGTCTTGACTGTGAAGATATGATTCAGTGGGTGCGAAAGAAGATACAGAGTAGGCATATGGAGAAGGAGATGAGTTGAATGAAATGGTTGAACAAATAGATGAGGATGGAAATGATGGGTTTGTGTTTGTTCAAATTAAAATTTTTTCAAATCCATGAATCTGGACCGTCCAATAGATCTAATGGTCTAGATTAGTGCACATGAAGGAGTCTTGTGCTTTGTGCGCATGAGCCCCCTTGGAGCCGCATAGAGGCTTATAACAGATAGCTACTTTTAGAATAATTCTAAATGTCGAGGTTTTGGGCGAGGAAAACAGCGAGGGAAATGAGGTGGACGGGGTGAAAACCGTTCATCCTCCTCGGGATGTGAGCGTTGACTTTTACGCGCATATCTCGAGGAGGATGGACATTTTCCACCCCGTCCACCTCATTTCCCTCGCTGTTTTCCTCACCCCAAACCTCGACAGCTAGCAAAGCTCCTACTTTTATAACTCCTATGATTTATCAATCTTATGTTACCTAGCTCTTGGTTATGGTCTACACCAGATGATGATGAAGTTAATGTTATAGCTGCTAGCACCTGAGCGCACTTGCCGGGGACTGGCTTTCTACACTGTAGGTGCAGGATTTTCGTAAGTCTTAATTACTGTCTAGGTCAACCCAATTGAATCATTCTCTAGGGTCAACATTCCCTTTAGAAAAAATGCGCAAATGCCTAGAATCTACTGTAGGGTGAATCCTCACAGAACTGGATAAGCAAGCAATAATGGAGATATATTTTAAGCAATGGAAACTATATTTTCTCGAGCACTCTAACAATCATTTTTTTCTTTCTAAAATATTATCTCAAGCAATCAAGCACCGAGACTTACTTTTATCCCATGAACTTGTAAAAAAATACGTGAAGTGATAATCACTCAAGTAACGAATAAAGGAAGGCTAGCACATGTGCTCATAATAATCAGGTGAAAAAACTCACAAAATTTTAACTTGTGAGTCTCAGACCTGCGATCTCTCACAAAGAGAGTGAATGTCCAATCAACTGAGTTATAATTGGTAAACAGGGCGTGAGGTTACGTACCACATGAAATTTGGGACCACTAGATATTGTAACCAGTTTTTGATAAAATAAAAATTAAAAATAAATAAACTAGGGCCCTTTGGATTTGGAGGCCTGAGCAGTCAAACCTCTTGCATGGGCGTGCTTGGTTTGAACCAAGGAACAATGGATAACATATCAAAAAATTAAATTCAACAAGTTCAGTGTGAAGGGTAGTCAAGTATGCGTGGTTCTAAGGAAGAAGCAAACTTGCTTTGCAATGTTGTTTGTGTGGCTGAACCATTTCTTTTCATTGGCAGGGTAAGGGTAGTGCCCTCCTTTTTTTTTTCTTAAAGGCAAGTAGGGTTTTTAGAACCTGTTCATAGCCTATCCTATTGGATATGCTTTGATCCCATACATCATTATATATAAGTTGTGCTAGATCGTATTCGATTATATAGCTAATTCTACTGATACTAGTTTTGGCTCCTTTGAACCAACATCACTATACTGATTAACTTTATCTTTGATTAACACACTACTTCACTCGTAAAACACTTGGTAAGGAGAACTAAAAAAACGCACTGACAGGGTTCATTTGTAAGATGCACAGTACAGATTCATGATCGCCCCGGATCAAGTGCTTACGGCAGTTTCAAACATTTCATTTTCAAAGTTTCACCTATGCATGTTGAAACTTTGAAATCTTACTTAAAACTGAATAATCTTACTTAAAAAATCTTACACCCGGTTTCATGTGCTAAGGGAACATACTCTTCACACTAATTAAAACCGTATCACCCTCCGATCCACAATCAAAGATGCTCAATTGTTCATGGACTCCGGATCATCTACACTCGGGCGTAGAGATTTTAGGGTCAATTTGCAAATCTATATAATACATAAGCAAGTCTGTAATTAATTTCTTTAGGCTGTAAATGTTAAAAACCCTGATAAAATGCTCAAGTAGTGCTTTGGTGTTGGAACTCTATCTGACTTTATACGAGTAGATGCTCTGGTTCAAAGATATGTATGCAAAAGTGAGATCTGAAGCTTGCCACCATATAATTGTTTGTTGAGCAGTAGGGGGCAGCGAAGAGGGAAGCATATGTACTTCCTATTATAGAGCAACACAAATTGTAATTTGCTTTTCCTTGAAATTGACTGGTTCAAAATTGTTATTAACATTAGCTTTGTTTGGTTTTCATCTCACTGTCATGTATGCACAATACATCTTGACAACATATAGCACTGAAGAGAAATCCTGTGCAGCACCTATACATCGCCAATGTCCATTGATGTGTGATATCACCAACATTTGGATTTAGGCCAAAGAACAATTTTTGGTAGCGCACTTGCATCTGTAGTAGTTTTCCGTTTTCACCATCAACCAACAGCCTTCGGCATTCCAAAATGGTAAAATGATCACTTCACTCGTGTTAGAGCTTTTCTATTGCTGTTTTCTAGTCGGCTTTAGCAGTCCGTCTCACAATCATATATACACCCACAAGAGAACTACCCTTGCCCACTATTCTATAATCACATTGCCTGTTAATTTGATAATCAAATTTTTATGTGAAGGCGAATCACATTTCATAGAGCTACAATCGCTCATTTCCTTTCACCACAACAAATACGGCTATATTTGATTGGAAGCATGTACTCCTAGCATGAACTAGAGAATTCGAAAATAAAACACAATTAACATCCAAAATGCTGAAAATTGAAAACAACTTGCTGACTGACTCCAGACTTCATCCAGATTCAAGAACAGTCCCGCTGCTTCCCATCGATGTTTTAACCAACGAATATACTTCAAATTGTTGCTCCTCTTTCCCATCCAAAATGTGTCCCCTCTCTTCCACCGCAGCCAAAACAAAATATCACGTAATGTATGAGTAAGAATATACTGAAACCATCATCAGCTTTTATTCCCACAGTGCAGTAAGATCTGGGAAAAGAGTCATCGCAGGGATCGAAGCAAACCTGAAAGCCTCTTCCCAGCTATTAGTCAAAGCAGCTATGTTTTTGCAAAACTCAACTGGATCCAAGCCATTTTAATTCACACCACCCCCCTCGTTTCTGAGCTGCCATATGGAATTAATAATCATCACCACTTTGGTTCGTGTTTGTCTGCTTTCCGTAGATATTCCATGATTTCCTGTGCATAACTTACTCGTATACAGCTCCAATCTATCACAGATGACCTGTGATGATGCGGAGCCAGGATTGCAAATAAAGGGGGCAAACACTACATAACTATTTACGAAAATACTAAAAAATTGGGTTTTTACAATCATATTTTGCAATCAGGGTGACATGGTGTGATCGTGAAAAAATGATGATTAATTCAATCATACAAACAATATACATGACATGATTAATTCAATTATAGCTAGCTAATTAAAAGCTTCCATTTTTTACTTGAAGAAAACAGAAGCAGGCATAGTGGTATAAGATGAGAGTTGGCGAGGAGCAGACCTCTGGCTTTTTTTCTGGCTTTGAGGTAGCAGGACGGTATAGTTCAAGTCCAAGGAGTAGTAGCAGCAGTAGCTTGACTGGACATGATGGATTCAAGTGAATTTGTCGGACAACAATTTTATTTTTGAAATCCTCCCTCCTCTTCTCCTCATGCTTTATTTGTCTGTCTGTCTGTCTTCTCTTCTTTGAAACTCGCTCTTGAGTCAGAGCCTCCGAGGATAACACTTATTCAACCAACCCACTCTCTTTTATCTTTTTATTCTTGTTTGTCTTCTCGGAAGGGAAATATATGTGTGTATAGAGATAGAGCTTTCTCTTTTTTGGCTAGCTAAGGTGAAACATACAAACAACAGCTTAGCTGAATATATCTACGATGACCATCATGTTTTTCTAACCGCCCCAAACTCAAATGATTATTTTTAATTTTGAAATATCAGAGAGAAAGCAAAGCAGATTAGATCCCAACCCCCCAGTTAATATAATATGTTAACTAATCCTTTATCACTCTTACCACCATATGCTGGCTGAGTCCGAGGTAAGATAATCTTAATTCTTTCTTTTCTTTATTTGTTTAACAAAACAAAAGAAAACCAATGATGATGTAAAATTTCCTCGGCCGATCCCCAACCCAATAAATTTTTTAAATATGAATATGATCACATGGGAAGCAAACCCACCATGTATGGTACTTCTCTTATGGTTTCTTTATTGCTCTCAGCATGTGTAGGGAGTGAATGGATTAAAATGAGTTGGTAGAAATTAAGAGAGAGAGGAGAGATTAAAAAAAGAGAAAGAAAACGAGAGTGGGAATTAAAAAAAAAATTACAAAATTAGAGAGATTGAGTGGGATTGGGATTGGTGAGGGTGGAGTTTAAAAAAAATTGTTGGTTTAATTTTTAGTGGAGTTAGAAGTCAAGATTTCATAAAAGGGTGGAACATAAAATTTTAAAGGGTGACAATGTAAAAAATATGAGTAACTTAGGAAGAAAATTTAAAAAGATAATTGTCTCCCTTACCTAACACAGATCCGCCCATGTTGGTTATTAAAGAGAGGGCAGATGGTGGTGTCTTTTGTGTCATGTGTATGTAGGGCATCCCTTGTTGAAAAGAAAGACCAACCAGAACTGAAGAGCTACAAAAGGACCAACCAGAACTAAAGAACTACAAAATGACCAACTGAAATGACTAACTAGAAAGACAACCAACAATCTGCAATGACAGAATGACTTCTCTTGCCGATCTGATCATTAGAAAGTAAAACTATCGAGTAATTCTTGCTAGCCTGGTTTGCTGCTTTGGGAGGCAAAATTACACTTTTGCCCCCCTCTTTAAACATTTTTTTCATTAAAAAGGGGAAGGGCAAAAATATACATTTGAGGTCAAGAAGAAAAGACCATAAGCATCAAGAGAGTATTGAAAAATGCATTCACAAATTTGGTCCCACGTGATTGATAGGGAAGTTAAGCAAACACAATAATGACCTGGCACCGCAATACCGGCCGTAGAGCAAGAAAAAGAATGTGTAAAATTAAATACTCATAGATCAGTATTCAATCTACTTACCATGTTACCCATTATAAGGATCATAGTTTTGTTGTTTGCTTAGTTTTTTCCCATAGGGTGTGTTTGATTCCAAGGAAAACTGTCCTAAGATAATTTGCCAAAAATGTCAATGTGAAAGGAGAGGAAAGAAGGAAGAAGAGAGTAGAACATGCATTTTGTGATAATCACTGCCCTCTTGGTTTGTTACAAGATTGTGAAAAATATTTTCATGAGGGGAGGGGGAGCTAAGAAAAATTGCCAAAACTTAGTCATCTTCAACCTTTAAGATTGAGGGAAAAATTCCCATCTCCTCACTTATTTCTTTCTTTTTGTAATTTTTCATGGCAAATTCTCCTTAAAATCAATGCATTAGTCAAAACAGAGCTTTTAATAAGAAGAAGACAACCTATCCAGAGGAGAGATAACATCACCAGAACAAACAAACCCAAACACTAGAGCTTAATTACAAAAAAGTTGGTGTCCCAACCAAATGAAGCTGTTCGACCTTTTTAGCTAGGGAAGCCCAAAATACGACAGTAAAGATTAAGTTAAAAAAATACTCAACATTCTGTGTTTGCTTTGAAAACCCTGATGTTTCTCTCCTTCCGGATCACCCAAGTCATCCAAGTCCACAAACCAATTAGCTGATTTTAGCAATTTGGCACTTAAGGGCGGAGACACTAGTTACACATCCTCACACCCTCGTTACACATCCCAAGAGCCCCATCCACCAGCTTTCCCCTTGCTTTGAAGATCTTACATGGAGATCCTCCATTCGTCTAGGGAGTGTATCTCTGCATCTCCTCGGCTCTCACTACCCACCTGACTTTGCAGATCTTATCTCCCTCCCCTCTCGAAGGGGTTGGTACTCAGAGACACGAGTGGGAATCATGTCAAGCACATGGACATATACACCCTATGTGAACGTGTGGAAGAAAATTTTATGTTTCCACTGCATGGGTGGAGATCCACTCCGGGGTGGAAACCGATAATGTATTGCTTTCTACCCCATGGGTGGAGATGCTCTAATGGGTAGATAAGACATACTTAAAAGGGCTAAAAGTTGAAATTAAAAGAAAATGGTTTTTTAAATTAAAAAATCTCATTCCCGACAGTACAATATATCGCATGTTCCATTCAATATATATGATATTTACGGTATGTACTGGACAATCTATGCGATATGGTATATGATGCATAACGATAAACCTCGATGATATTTCCCTGATAGGTATCGTACTACGATACACACAATATTGACAACCATGTTGGTATCATCGTTAAAAGTATTCTTTAAATACATTTGGCCTTCCTAGAGCATATCCAATGGGCAAGCTCAAAAGCCAAGCTTTGAATTTTTCATCTCCAATGGAAGACCCAAAGCTGAATGGGTTTCGAATTCCAACCCAACTAATTGCCAAAGGGTATGGATTTTTGTTTGTTTCGGCGGAGCTAGACACTCCAAATAGTCTCGAGTGTTTCAAAAAGTCTTGAGCGTCTCCAATGGAAGGGTTTTATGTCATTTGAAATATTGGAAGCACACGCTCAACTCAGTCATAAGTGCACAAGACAAACGCAGGATTTTGTTAATTGCCCGATGGAGGACACCCACCCGAACCTCAAATGGGTCTCCATTGGAGATGCTCTTAATTAATTTGCAGCTATCACATATTGTCGTGTTGGGTTCTTATTTTTTTGGGAGTTCTTGCACTGTCCATTTGTTTATCCTGATAACACGATTGTCCCACCCCAACATTTTTCCACAGATGATGATAAGGTTATTGTAACGTGTGCTAGTTCTGATGGCTTTCACTCTAGAGATGCAAGAGCAAAGTATAGAGATAACACTGAATGGTGAGTATGTCTTTGCAATTTTACCAAGACCAACATATGGTACAGTCAATTTAAGTTCAAATTATAGTTGTACCTTTATAATTCAATCTAGTTGCCCTTGTTATGCGACCTCTTTCATCAGATTCAGTACTAAAGGGAGCCCTCAGCCCGTCGATATTGTACTCTAGACCGTTCATTTGGTATTTATAACACAACACAGGTGGTCACTAGAGCCTGCCTACTATACTGGTGGATCCATGGTATTCCTAACAGGATGTGATACGAAGGAGCAACTTCTTATTCTTTTTAGGAGTTGGTGCACTGTCCATTTGTTTATCCTGATACACGATTGTCCCAACCCAACATTTTTCCACAGATAATGATAACGTCATTGTAATGCGTGCTAGTTCTGATGGCTTTTACTTTAGAGATGCATGAGCAAAGTATAGAGTTAACACTGAATGGCGAGTATGTCTTTGCAATTTTACCAAAACTAACATGTGGTACAGTCAATTTAAGTTCCTCAAATTATAGTAGTACCTTTATAATTCAATCTAGTTGCCCTTGTTATGCAACCTCTTTCATCAGATTCAGTACCAGCAGTGCTCTTGTTCCGCATGGGAGGCGCTCACTATGTTCAACATCAATCCAACAAGAAAAATACCTGACAACCAATCAAGGAATGTTAGTGGAATAGAAATTTTAATAAAACTTGAAATGATGTGAATGTCTGGAAATTTGTTGATATCAAAAGTTTTATCTTTTCTTTGGTCCAAAGACTTGGATGAGTAGGGTATTATTATAATCAGTTTGCTGAATGTGATAGTTAAATATCAGTTCAACATGAGAAACCATACTAATGTGGCTTAGAAAAAAACTTACCTTCAACGGGAAAAAACACTAAGAATATCCAATTTAAAGGTTAAGTGTTTGATTGTTTGTAACTTAATCTTGTTGTTTACAGTTTGTTGTTTGTAACTTAATCATGTTGTTTACAATTTCATCTTGTACACTACATTGTTTATGGCCAATACTAGATACTAGGGGTGCAGCAAATTTATCTCTACTACTAGAGTTTGCTTAACAATTGCTTATCTCCTCATGTACATGTAGTGGGCTTTATCATGTGAAGCTCCGTCGCAGCAGCAGTTCAACTAAAAAAGTGACTGTTTCTGCCTTGGAGCGCCTGAAAATGCCTTGGGTTGCGCTGGATTGCCTCATCTAGGACACTATGAAGCACTCGTGACCAATAAAGGCCCTTAGTATTTTTATTTTTATCCAAAGCTTACTAAAAGATATGAAATGTAGTATTTAAAACAGATAAGAAAGGTTTTCCAAATAAGTGTGCAAATAGACATGATTTACACCTAACCTATGTACACCATTCATTACGATATACGTAGCTTAAACAAAACAGCTATTCCATGTTGCATTTTCCCAACCATGACAACTCAAGGAATATGGAAGAATTTTTTCAGTGTGTTCCAATTATACATGTTAAAGATTTAATTGCATTGAAATTCCACAGAAGCGCAAAAGTTAACTTGTTGACACATTAAAACAGGCGTAGGCAGTGGGTAAGAATAATATAATGGTGAGTAGTTAAACAATGGAATCATATTGGTTTTCTATTAAGTAGCGAATAGAGAGAGTAGTCTAGTATTATGTCATTAATGAGGAAAACTCAAACATCTTAATATCAGATAACAATACGAAGCAGAGAAAATTGCACTCTGAAATTGGGGAAGATGTGAAGCTAATACCTTCGAATGTTCAAAAGTTGCATCATTCAATTAAACATTTATGTAGAATGGATAATGAAACAGAAGCTTGCCTGGATGTTGCAATCAATAAATACCTGAGACCAATGAGCATGTGTGCAGTTAGGTTTGGGTTTTTTTTTTTTCAAAATATTATTTAGGGGTTGTGCCATTATTTAGAATAGACAAGTTAAATTATTGGTTCTATGTCTATCTGTTTGGAGGAAAAACTTCCTATAGCCAGACCACAACAATCTGGTAGGGAGATTTATTTTGGTTTTCTAAAGCGATTGAACAGTTGGACACTTTGAGTATGCTTTCTTTGAACTAGTTAGCTAGCTTTTATCATCATATGAGTGAGTGAAGCAGAAAGATGATGATGAAGGTTGGGGAGAGTTGAATTTCCTTTTCTAACGATAATAATAAGCTTCCGGCTGGCCGCCTCTCTTTGCTTTGGTTTGATTGATAACTATCAATCATCAATTAAGTAAATTTATCTCTTAATTTATGATGAAAACAGCGGGGGTGGGTGGGAAAGGCAAGCAAAAGTGGAGTCGACAAACGAAAGGGGTGGAGATGAGTTGTTGCGTGGTGGTGGAATACTTAAAAACGAATTTTAGAAAGAGGAAGAGGAGTAATCGACTTACATAATGTAATGGAACGACTTGGATGGTTGTTGGTATGACGAGCAAGAACCCATGCCATCCCATCGGGTATGAGATCCACAGATCCATCGATGAGATGATAAATCGAGAAGTGGGGTATGAGTCAAAGAGGTGAGTTTCGGTTCAGAATTCTACAAAACAACAATGCCCCTTGGCTTTGCCTAAAGAAGATGGATGGACACCATATAAAGGAACCAAGGAAGGATGGAAGGAAGGAAGAAGAACCAACACCCACCCCTCAACAGGGAGGTTCCCCATCCATCACTAGCCACAAGAGTTGAAGAATAAGAAAAGGAATGTGAAAGTGGTTAGGGGCTTGCTAAATAAAGAGATAAAAGTCAAAACTCCCTCTATCTCTGGGCTTTTATTTGTGCTCTCCCCTTTTGTTTAGTTTATTATGGCCCTCTTCTTTCTCAACTTTTCCCCTTCCCCAGCCCCTTCTTCTCCACATTCAGACACAGACAGAACAGAACAACAATTCACTTCAATTAAAAGATAAGCATTCACTCCATATCTTCTTATTTCAAATGACTTATTATCTCCTTATATTTGTTTATTTAAAATGACATCTTCTTTTCTTCTGTTCATTTCAATCAATATGCAGGCGACATTCTCCAAATATATATTCCGGTTTAAATTCATTGTGAAGGCTATGGAAACTGCATTTCTCGTCCTTCTGCTCACAAAAGACTTTATTCCCGTGCTAAAGAAAGTAGAAGTTGTGGCATTTGTGTTGATCGTATTTTGTGATTTGTGAAGGTGTTGGATTTCCTGGACAAGGGTGACTAAAGATAGCCCAGAAAAATCAGACACTGAGGCGAAGATCCAGAATTTCAGGTTTCTGTTCATGGTGGTGAAAAGTCTGCTTACTCGCAAGTTCACTCCGATGGACTCGCTATGGCCGGAGAAGATAAAGGAGTGTGAGGCGTGCGTGAATCTGGTAGGTGGTTTTCAGGATTGAATTGATTGTCAGTAATATAGTAGATACTGTAGATAAGAAGAGATGATGGTGTGTGTTGTGTAAATACATTTAATCCTGACAATCAATTGAATTGAATTGTTGTTTCCCATCATTTCTTCTTATCTACAATATCTACTATACTACTGACAATCAATTCAATCTTGAAAACCACCTACCAGATTCACGCACGCATCACACTCCTTTATCTCCTCCGGCCGTAGCGAGTCTATCGGAGTGAACTTGCAAGTAAACAGCCTTTTCACCACCATGAACAGAAAACTGAAACTTTGGATCTTCGCCTCAGTGTCTGATTTTACTGAGCTATCTTTAGTCACCCTTGCCCAGGAAATCCAACACCTCCACAAATCACAAAATACCATCAACACAAATACCAAACTTCTACTTTCTTTGGCACGAGAATTAAGTCATTTGTGAGCAGAAGGACGAGAAATGCAGTTTCCATAGCCTTCACAATGAATTTAAACCAAAATATGTATTTGAAGAATGTCGCCTGCATATTGATTTAAATGAACAAAAGAAAAGAAGATGTCATTTTAAATAAACAAAGATAATGAGATAAGAAGTCATTTGAAATAAGAAGATATGGAGTGAATACTTACCTTGAATCGAGCACACATTGTCTCTAGTGTGACTTCTGCAGCATTATCCTGTATGAAGGATCCAGGGGGTGGTAGTCTGCTAATGGCCCTGCAAAACAAAACATAAAATTAAAGAATGTGAACTCTGCACTTCGTTAATAAATAAATAAACAAGAAGTCAAACACTCAAAAGAATTAATTCCAAAACGAGAAGAGCTAGCAAAGCAGACTGAATATGGCCAAAGAGCTCAGAGCAAGATGTCAAGCATATACAGCAGCATTGCACACAAGTTAGAATACCCAGTTGAAATAGAAGCCGAATTTTTCATCTCCCAAACAGACCCGTTCAACTTAATCTTCACTACACCTTTACCAACGATTAAGTTCTTAACTCATTGAGAAGTTTATGATTTTGTATAAGACCTGGGACGACTTACCTCAACGTGTAAGTTATCAATGTTTTTAGGATAAATCAACAAATTCCGGGAATATTAGGTGATTTATAACTTTATCAACAAACTATAAATGATTAATATCTACACACGCCATTTTTGGAAGGGGCGTATTGACTTATTAGTTTTCAATGGACACCGATTAATGCATGAGAGCTGAGCTGATACATGCACGGGCTTTCAGAAAAACAGGATGAAAATTCTAGGTAACATGTTTTGTAAATTCATAAAATTAGACATTCTCTTATGCAAAGAATTATTTTCCTTCTCTACAACATAAAAGTTTTATCGAACAGGGTTAGTCAGATTTCTTTGCTTCAAAGTTTCTTACATTGTGACTGCATTTTGAATTGGAACTCTATTCATGTTTTTTTTTAGTACTTACATATTGTTTCTGGTATGAATTATGAAGGAGAGGTCATAGTTTCACTCTTAAACAGAACTACCATACCTAAGTCTATCCAACTGAGCTGGAACTCGCCTGACCCAACACTATTCCTTAAGAAAATTGATCTCAGCATGAATAGTTTGTCAAGTATGATCCCTTCAGACACGGGCAATAATTTGTGGAGAAATACTAGAAAACAATTGAAGAAATACCATCTCTTGGGAAATTGAAGAACCCAGAATACACTAAAAATCTTAGTGGTCATCAACTTAACGGCGAAATACCCAGTGAGTTGAGTTCCCTGAGTAGGTTACAGAACTTGGATATATCTTACAACAAAAATTTAACACCTATTAGCAGACATGGACTCGCACTGCATTTGCTACTCAATTGAACATTTCCTATAATTTCTTCAACGGTTCAATGCCAAATTGCTGAGGTTTCTGAAATATCCGTCATTTATGAGCAACCCTGAACTTCTAATCCCTTGTAAGCTGAGGTTCAGCTTTGGAAGGTCACTTGAGGTTTAGATTTTGTGGAACTCAACCAAGTAAAAGGGTTATTATCCGTGACAATGGTAGTTACCCTCCCTGCTATCATCCAATCAACCGTGTTTGAACTCTCGTTTTTCAAAACTTGATCAATTCCTCTCCCAAATTTGGATTTATATATAAGACTGGACCAGATGAGATCCACGAGAATGTGAAGTAAATATTTGATTGTTGCTGCATACAACGCTAGTACTATATCAATCAGAGAATCGTCGTCGCTTGATTTTCCAGGTAAACATCGCACTAGCAATATTAAAGGAATTATAGGCACAGAGAACAGGCCAAGTGTTTCTTGTTTCTTTAAGTGAGAGTAACCTTTTGAAATGGATTTGGAGAGGCTTGTGGGTACCTGGATCAAGACTTGTCACAGAGTTCATTGTCTTGCCCCATGATGACTGTTCACCCACACAAGTAACAACCATGTAAACCAAACCAGAAGAGACCTTCCCACCAAACAGTATCAATGGGTTTTCTTGGTTGATCTTTGTAGTTGTGCCCTCCATTTGCAAGTAGCCACCATCAAGGAACAAACCATCAGAGGGAATCAAACTCAAACTGCCCTTTACCAAACAAACACTACTCATCGAATTTTTGATGTGGTCACAGGGTATGAGTTAGACCCCAAAACAGGGAAGTTTGCAGCTTATTTGAATGATACTTGTAATTTCAGTATTTCAGGATACCAACTGAAATACAAGTCCACAATCATAGGTACTATAACTATAGGAAAGTTAAAGAGTGTTAGTGTGAAAATGGAATCAATTATAGGACCATGAGAAATTCGGAGGGATGAATACGTCGCATAACCATTTGTGATATCTACCAAGCCCCCTAATCCTTTTATTCATCTCTTCTTCTTCCCCTTCTTATTAATACTTTTTTTTATTATACTGTCTCTCCAATCAACATATACACATAAAAGGCTATTCTCTCCACATATAATTAATCAACAAACACATTCTTAAATGCGAAAATCTCATACAACTATAGTTTCAAATGAAGTAAAAGTAATGATCAACAATTGAAAGAAAACTCACTTGTTGCTTCCTAAGAAACATGCCTGAACTCGCCCTAACTTCACTTTTTATGCTTTTGCCTGATTCATTATCTGCCACCATTGATATCGCCAGCTTATCTTTAGCCTAATACCATCAAATTACAAGCACAAACATCAACTTAATCGTTCTTTCAACATGGGTATTTGAAAAATTACACAAAACCTTATCACCAAATTCCAAAAACAGATTAATCAAATAACAAAATTTGAAAAATAAATAATTTTTAAATTTACTAGATCAATGAGGTGATCACATTCTTCATCTGTGAGAAACCCCTTACACAAAAAAGCCCTGAACACAACACAAAAACCAGAAACCCTAAGGAAATTACACCAAAATAGAGAGGGGAGAAGATGAGAGAGGTACCTGGTGGAGGAGAAAGCTTCGAATGGAGTAGAGATCTGCTTCAAGCCTTCAACGATGTGAAGAGGAAGGTAAGGGATGAGAGAGCTTCGAGATCCTCTTCAAGCGAAGAAAGAGTCGAGGGAGGAGAGAGCTTCGAATGGAGGAGATCTCAGCGTGAAGATAGTTGCGTTGTGAAGAAAGAGGCGAGGCCGGGAGGGAGGAGAACAAACCCTTGAACTGATCGATGGGAAGGGCAACAGATCGAGAGGAAGAACAAACAGATCGAGACCCGTGAATTGTTGGATTGAGGGGGCGGGGGTGGTTTCATGCGAAGGAAGCACAGGAGGACGTCCTGTGCATATTTTTAGCCGTTGGATTCATGGATTTCAAAAAAATAAAAATTGAATTTTGAAATCCATTTTTTTGAAATCTATGAATCTGAGCCGTCAGATTAGATCCGAGATCCGACGGATGATAAATGTGCACAGGAGGACGTCCTGTGCTTCCTGCGCAGGAGCCCTCCCGAATCCTGAATTTTTTTCCAATACGAATGAGGCGTCTGATTTCCACCAATGATGGGAATCTATGGCACGTGATGGCATCCCATGCCCACCACTAAAATCCCAAACAAATACTTAAAATGTTATTCCAAATGGGAATAAAATTCATATTCCCACGAAATGTGTGCAACCAAACACACCCTTACTTTCAGTCCTCGATTTTGCACCTTCCCATTGACTTGCAACCCTTCATCTAAACACCTGCAACACCTTGCTCCATGTTTCGCTTTGTAGTTCTTCTGATAACGTCGAAGGTCTACGGTTCTCTTATGACACCAGCTGTCTCCCATTAAATCATGGATTTCGACAGAGCCTTTGATTTTCTGCATTATGTAATGCCCGTTGTTCATCAAGAAAATGTAGTTCAAGGGCATGTCCTTGTACAACTTCGACTCGGCTTCAATGTTCATGTCCAGGAGATCCATGACTGTAATTAACTGTACTGGAAATGGGAACAATCTAGGTGTTTAATTAACTACAGTGATTCTGGTCTGGGCAGGAGTTGACGGTGACTGGAGATCAAATCTTTTATGTTCATTGGAGATTTATATTTGTTCCAAGGTTTCTCTGTACTTGCAGACATATTTAATGTAGTTCATTGTGTAACGAGTGAGTTGATGAACCGCACCACCTGGTAAAGGTATCTTCCAAATGTCCGAATTGATTGAATTCTCCAGATCAGAAAAGATCCCGACTGCAGCCTCTCCCAGTCTAGATCAAGCCGACACCGTCTCGGCTTCAACTCATGAATTTCATCCGTAAATAGTTCATCAATCTTGGGGACTAGATCACGTAGAGTCTCATACATATATGTCTAGGAACTTGAATAGTTTCTCAGCTGATATATTCGTCATCATCCCAACAGCCTCAGCAAACATAAGAAGATGAATGATCACATTAAGCCGCATAGTGGTAACATAGCTAAGGCAATTCACTGGAGGAAACACCTCGTCACAAATAGAAACGGAGCCAGGATTTTTGTTGAAGGGGGGTGAAGTGATGTCATACTTAAATATAATATAAAAATTAGTTACTTTAACATGATTTTTTTTTAAATACAACAAAAATGGGAGTACAACAAAGACAGTCATTGAAGATTATTACTACTTCTAAAAACACAACACAAGGGAAGCGGGGGGCTCCTACGCACAAAGCGCATGGGGAGCTCCTGCGCACATGTCTCAGCCGTCGGATCAGATCGATGGATTTCAAAAGAGATTCAATTCCTGCCAAAAAAACAATTATTTCTGTTTTTTGAAATCCATCGATCTGAGTCACACAGCTTGCGCTCTGTGCCAAAGTAGATGAAATGCAGAGCTTAGTAACCTTGATTCAAGTAGCAATTTCTCTTTCTGCACATCGTCAATAATAATTTTCTCATACCCAAGTCTGCATATTGCCTCATCATAAGCACACCTCCTAGAGATATAGATTTAGCAATACACGGTTTCATACACGGTTTTAAAATTACAGAGGTATAGTGAGTGTAGTTTTCCATGCTGTTGATTCAGATCTCCCAAACATTCTGATTGAAATGCATGGAATTTTGATTGCCTCGATGTTGGAGGGTAGCTTTAATGCAATGCAAGAATGGATACTGATGATACATCAAATCGTCTTCTGATTAGCACCGAATGTGTGTCATAAACTCATGATAGTCTCTTCATGATTGCACGCCCAATCCAGCAAGGTCCGGACAACATTAAGCCACTATTGGCAGATTCCAGAATGTTGGACCCGAATTACAGTGCCTTAATAAGCCAATGCGTCACGTGGTCAAACCCAATATTTGTAAGCCCTGATAACGCAACTATATGGGGGATCAATCTAAGACACGCAGGCCGACTAGGAAATAAATACTAGAGTATATGT
Organism: Berberis thunbergii; assembly: GCA_003290165.1. NCBI lineage: Eukaryota > Viridiplantae > Streptophyta > Magnoliopsida > Ranunculales > Berberidaceae > Berberis > Berberis thunbergii. Next base: position 102,842 of record QNQO01002417.1, read on the forward strand.
CTTACAATGAAACTTCCTTGCATGGACAACACTCAGAAAGGAAAACTTTTCCTGTGGATCTAGGAGTACAAGTCGTATAAGGAAACTACCCTACATTGACAACTCTGAAACAGGAAAGGATCTCTAGCAAGATCTCTTTCCCTAAACTACGTCACCGAAGGCCTAGCCGAACATGACTCTTACACTATAAAAGAGAGATAATGTCGATGAACTAAGGTACACTACAGAAACCCAATTTACAGTTTTAAGTCTTTCCTAAGCCTTATCTAACTTAAGCATCGGAGTGTCTTCGACTGTCACACGGTGGTCTTTAGCTCACGTGTGTTACTTGTGTAGGTCTAGGAAAAAGCGAGGAAGCAGAGCAGGAATCGAATACATCAGGAAGGGAAATAGGTCGGCCTGAGCATCACACTCCTCGAAAACAACAGTCTCCCCAGACGAATCAGTCACTTGCCTGATAGCATCATGTCCCTCGAACAAAACTAAGTGCCTGGCGACAGGTCTAAACAAAGCACGTAGCCTCTTCAAATGCACAGGAAAAGTAAGCACCTCATCTATTTCTACCCTCCTTGAAGGGCTTGAAATCTTAATCATGGGAAGTTTCATCTTCCTCGAAGCAGACACGAGCTTTGACTTCGAAACCATAAAAAGAGTGGGAGCCTTATGCCAATGAGTCCACAGTTCACTACGCTTGACATTAGAAGTTAATGACATCCTCCATTCGGAAATGAGGTATGTCGCGAAACGCATCCAAAGTTGTTTTATCTTCAACAGAAAGTGGCGAAGTTGAAATTTCTCCACGAAAAGTGCAACGGTCAATCTGATATGCAGTTAACAGAAGCAAGACCAGAAAAAGAATTGAACTTACTCAGTTGTCAATATGTGGAACAAAGAACCATATGTGGATAGATTTCCATCATACTTTTTTTTTTTTTTTTTTTTTCTGAAATTGACAATATTCTAAGACACTCATTTCTAAACACTCATTTTAAAACACTCATTTCTTAAACCAAATATTAGGAAGTCATGATCAATAACAATAACATGAAGTTAAAGCAAATTAAGCTAGCAAGTTGCCTGCAAGCAAGTTTTGGGAACAGTAAAACTACTCTTTGAATTGTAACAGACAACCATGCTATGGTCTATGGACCAAAATATTTGACTCTTCGAGCTCTTGCTGCATCATATTTGTCTCTCTGGAAGATTTTTTATTCACCTTCTCTTCTAACTTTTCTATATGATACGAACGACCTCCACAACAATTGCAAAACAAACCTACCCCTAACATTCAAAGATGAGTACTCCTATCAAGGTACAAACACACTCTGATGTGCAAAGAGGTCAAAGTACAAAGCTTTTATTTTATATATTTTGCGAGCATTAACAATTTTCGAATGATACTTAGAAGACTTATAAGATAGAGTCCGGTGAGGGATGGGGCTCGGACATATTACTCATTCCCATAATCAATTCTTAATCCAAGTCATGTATTCAAACTGAGTCATGAATTGATCCCCCCACCCACCATAAAAATCTGATCAGCATTCACATTTTCTATCCAACACAGAAATTAACATAAAACGATAAATAAATAAGTACATACAACACTCACCAAATTCCATAAGTAGAACTTAACTCTACTATCCCAGATAAATAAATAAATAAATACAGAAAAATTGAAGAAATAATTTCACCTGCATCAATAACAGAATCCCAATTGGTTTTCCCATCTTTCTCAAACTGCTTCAAATCCCAAGTTCCTCCAACCCACCCGGGGTCTCCAAATTTAGGGGGCTCCTTGACAACAACGTGAGCAGCACCATTAGACCAAAGAGAAGCCTCCTCTTTCTCCACCTTCTTCACCTCCTCTACAGCAACAACAGCTGCAACATAATCCATACTTGCTTCTCCATTTTCAGACAATTTTCTTGACAATAAACCCAAAATTCGCTTGGAGATAAAAGGGAAATGGGGGAGCTTGAGACTGATATGGGGTTGGAAGAGAAGGTAGTAGAAAGGGTTGGAAGATGAGATGAAGGAAGTGAAGGAGAAAAATTGAGTAAGATCACTTGTAATAGTTTTGTTGTGTATGCAAATTAAGAATGCAACTCGCACAATGTAATCTTGTGCATTCCCAGATGAGCAACATTGTTTAGTAC